>CAIGRT010021033.1:0-14572 GCA_903798405.1 Fraxinus platypoda | reverse complement strand
AATGATTTGACAGATACAAGGATTGCAGTGCCGATATTGTTATAATATGCAATGATGATAATAGCAACCATCAGAATAGGTACTGTAAAGATCAGATTGCTCGACAGTATCAGAACGATGGGTAATGTAAGCCATACTCATGGGTTGAAGAAAAACTTAGATCACTTTGGAAGGATTCTCAATACTACAGTAAATGGTCCATAGTGGTGATGAGAGGAGAGAAGTTGGGAAATCTGTATGTGCTACCTGGAGAAACTATATTACAGGTGGAGTGTTGCTGTCGCTCAAGAAAACTCGGTTGTGACAAAAGGTAGTTTACAAGAAAACTAGGTCACCTCAGTGAACAATGGTTAAACGAGCTCCAGGGAAGAATATCTTATAGTGTTACACACAAGCTAGACTTCTGCTAATTTTGTGTACTACAGCAAATCAAATTAGGGTAGGTTTTGACACGTAATTCCACAGCAGAGATAAAACACAGAAGAGGAAAGAATAGCTTAGCTTATTGAGGCCACCATCATCTATAAGAAATGCAAAATATATTGCAACATAATGTATGTATCAAAACTCATAAGAATTGCAATATATTTATATTGCAATATAATGCATCAAAACTGTTGAGTTAAATGTATCACAACCAACCAAAAGTACCTGGTAAAGCCGCATTTCAAATCGAGGACCAATCTCTTTTAGTTCTACTGATTTAGGACCTCCACATTTCTCACAGATATGATGCCTGCATAATTTAATTGAAAATTAGTAACACAGTGGTAAAAGAATTACTCATGCACCATATATGAGCAGATTTTAGTCGGTGCATACATCAGTAAGCCTGCGTAGTGTAAAAGAAGAATACTTGACCACATCTCCGTCATGTAATCCTTAATCAGCGACATGTTTGTCTTATCTTCCTTGTTTCGATTGTGTTAGTCACCTAATGGGTGTCAAATTTCTTTGCCTGATCAAACACACAACTGTTTTCTAGAAAATTCTCTTTTATGAAACAAATAGCATTTAGATGAAGAACTCCCACTTCGGGATTGGACCTCATTTTTTTTTGGGAAAATTAGGGTTGGAATGATGGAATCCCCAACCTTCAAAATCGAGGACATAGGTCCTCAACCTATATAGTGTTGTGACTTCAGATCCTTAATGGACAGAAAGCATCCATTTAATGGCTTAAAAATACCTTACTTTGAAGAACATAAAAAAGAAAAAGAAAACCTACCAAAAAATGAATAGGAAAAAGAAAATATAATCTACTTCTTCTCAATCCCTTCCCCACCCCCACCCCACACCAAAACCCACCCCCAAGTTACTATCGACCATAAGATCCACCACCTGACACCAGATGTTGCTGTGCTACAGCCATCGCCGATTGCCTCTCCACCATCCTCCATATGAATACCTGAAGACATCCTCCACCAGATCTTTCAACTCCTACTCCATCAAATCGCTAAGTAATGTTCAAGACAGTTTGCATCCTTCATATCTACAAAAAAACCTAATTAATCTACTTACACAGAATCTCTTTTCATGTGTTATAGAACATGAAAATTAAATTAAACAGCAACAGACGGCCAAATGTTAAAGAAACATGAGTTTGGAAAATGAGAACCACCATCAAGAACCATTGCCTGCATCACTTTTGGTGTTTATTCATTTCATTCACCATTGGCCAGTTTCCACAAAAACAGTCATTGACCTTGTAACTCCACCCTAATTTGTCTCCGGAGAACAAACCTAAGTCTTTACATGGGAAGAACTTGAATTGGGCTTCTTTCTTCCTGGTAAATTGAACTGGTTGTTAAATTCCATTTAATTATTACTTCAAAATTGTCTGAGCAGTGAGCTACGAAAGCCAAAAAATGCTCCAGGATCGTAAGTAAAATTTTAATGTTGACAAAATGACACCTTGGACATGTTGGTGGCAGTTGACTAGTGGCGGTGACGGCAGTTAATGATGATGGCGCAATTGACCCTAATTAGGCTACTACAATTGTGGTGTTTGTCAGTGGTGGAGGGCCTTGTGGTTGGGGCTGGGTTGGGTGGGTGGCATGGTGGGGAAAGAAGACATTTGTCTTTTTCTTATTATTATTATTTTGTAGTTATTTTTTATCCTTTTTTTTTTTTTTAGTTATTCAAAAGGAGGGTACAATTCTTTTTACCACAATATTTAACTTCATAACAGCCAAATGGATGAAATCCGTCCACCAAAAATCTATATCGACAATATTATGAAGGTTAAGGAACAATGTGCTCAGTTTTAACAGTTGAGGATCCATATCTACACTCCTTCAAAGGATAGGGATCACAGCCCTAATTTTCCCTTTCTTTTTTGCCTAGACCAAAAATAATGTCCTCTTTCCTAAATTAGATTAGACATTTTACAAACGTATCCTTGGATGATGCAACCACAAAATTCTTGGCCACCAACAATGGGAATAAATATTAGAAGTTATATTAAANAGGGATCACAGCCCTAATTTTCCCTTTCTTTTTTGCCTAGACCAAAAATAATGTCCTCTTTCCTAAATTAGATTAGACATTTTACAAACGTATCCTTGGATGATGCAACCACAAAATTCTTGGCCACCAACAATGGGAATAAATATTAGAAGTTATATTAAATATTCACTTTCTCCACTCTCACCTAAAACTTTAGGCCAAATGAAGTTCTACAATTACAGACAAAAAGGTGAAAAACACTCTGATAATATTTCATGTCAAAAACCCTGGAGTATACAAATTAACGCATCCACTTAAATTTCAGGCAGTCGTGTACAATGTAGGCTTAATTTCAATGAGATGGAGCTAAATCTCAAGGCTCAAGCTCAATACATTTATCTCTGCGTCAACCAACCAAGGACTCATGAACGTGCCTTTTGCTATCCATTTCTTTTACCCTCCTCACTCCAAACCAACAACAACAAACCAAGCCTTATACCTAATATAATAAACTTGGGATCAGAAACACGAATCTTTTTTTGGCACTTTCAACTAACTGCTATACCTATCCAAGGGTCTAATGGAATCAAGTCTTTTGCAATTACATCAACAAGTGTAAATTTTAGTCTACCTCTACCTATGCTTAAAAGAAAAATTCGGCAAACCAAAAAATAAAGGAAAAAAGAAAAAGAAGGAACCCTAAAAGTTCTTCAAGTTTTCAATTTTATGCTCAATTATTTGCCCCAGCACTACATAACGTCCTCCGGTTAGTAAGTTTTCATTGTTCCTTAGGTTGAGCATTAAGGCAGTCACCATTTTGATTTCATCTTTCCAAAATCATGAATGTCCCAAAGAGTATATACCACCTACCATCTTGTTCTACACTCCTACTTAAATAGTATCCCACATATCCTTCCATCTTCCAATCATTCTCAGACAGAATTGCACCCAATTACAACCCCATTGAACTATTTAACATCTGAACTGAAACAAACATTGGCTTAACAGAGATACCAAAAATGCAGCAACAGTTATGCACAAGACACCAACCTGAATGATATATAGTCTGATTGATTAACGAAAGTGATAATACGTTTGGTATCTGGCTTGGGAACTGGAAATAAATGCTTTAAAATGTTTGCTGTCCTTTGACCAGTCTGCCAAAAATTAACAGTTCTATAAGAAATGTAACCATTAAAGAACTTAGCCGATAAGCCACCACCACACCCTCCCATAAAACACATACCCACTCCCAGAATCATGACGCATCCCATGACTACAATACCTAGTCAGGTTCCCATTGCTTACATAATTATTTGGATTTATAATAGGACTCTGAATGTTAGATGCATGCAAAAGTGAGCGTAAAGTAGTACCTGTTTAGTGAAGTTGTTAAGAATCAAATGTGGGTAAGCCTCGGGCATTGTTCCAATAGCCTTTTTGTCCTTGATATCGTGTCTTGTAACCTACAAAAGAATGGTGGGTCAACATGTCTTGGACTACAAAATGGTGTGATGAAGCTTATACATAAAGGCAGAATTACTTACCACATTGAGTAATCCAAAGTAAGCAGTTGGACCAAAAGGAAGATGGCTTATAATCATACCATCTGGCACACCACGATGTTCATGAACTAAAATAACATCTGTAAAATCATGTGCTTTGCAGGTTTCAATAATTTCAGAAATAACCTGAGAAGAATGGAACAAGGATTATCAACTAGTTCAAAAGATGTGTGGTTTGATGATAACATATAGAAAATTCCCATTTGGTCAAATCCAGTTGACTCATAGTGTTATCTTATTAAGCCAATACAATACATGTTCACATCTCGGTGAATTCATTAACCCAATAAAATATTGGAGGACAGGAAACAATACAAAGTATAAACCTAATTAAATTTCATCATGATGTAGTAATATAAGAAATGACCTCCAGAAAGAATCTGTGAAATGGCACTACATTTTGGCTATTTGTAAAGGACATCAAGATATTGTAAATAATCACTCCAACATTCAGATTGACATATTTTGTTCTCTCAAGTCCATAGTACATTCAATGATTGCTAATTGAAAATTGCTATAATTCTGATCGTTACCATAGTTATTGCAGTGTAAATCATTAATTAACATATCTACCCTGTCATGCAAGCTAAACTCTCTCAGTGTAGGCCTTGTCAACCTGACGGTTCTATAATTCATCTCCACTATGCGCCTAAGTTCAGTACAAGAATATGGACCATGTCACTTTCATAATTTGAATGGTTTGAAAGTTCCCACAAGTTTTCCCACATTGCAGCCAGCTCTCTGTGCATTCAAAGAACTAAAAGTTTGTTCCATATGATAAGATATCTAATAGAATTCATAAGCATCTCATCTCAAGTCCATACCTCTCATATCTACACCTCCAGTTGAACAATTACCCCATAAACAATGCATTAAAAGCAACCAAAATTGAAAATTATGGTAAATAGATGGACCAACCTGAGCACCACGATTCATTCGTTGTGCATTGGGGAAGACAAACTTCAATTCCTAGGAAAGAAAGCAAATATCTATTAATAAATGATGTATGCAAAAACATAAAACCGAAAAGAAACAAATCCAAGTTCAAATAAACAGAGCAAAAAATTTGGAAAATTTAGAGACTAGCCTACCCTTTACAAACTGTGTAAGAGGAGCACTGGGATTGCGCAATGTGGTAAGCAAAATCTTAGGATCTCTATCAGCCGCATTTGCATATTCATTATCAATTGTTGAACGAGGAACTACATAAATACAATTGGAATCAGGACATCAGACACCAACAGACAAAATGGAATCAATTTTACAATGAAAATGAGAAGACTGCAAGAATACTATAGCCGAACCAATATAATAGGCAACATGTTTATAGGGAAGTCAAACATTACATGTTCCTCTTATGTTCAATCGGTCAGTGACAAGGCAAGCTTTACAACCAAACAGATATTCTCATAGAACAAGGCTTCTATATCTAATTTCAAGCATGATTTCCAAATGAAGAGCTCAGCTCCATCCTGTTGGATTTTCATGTTTCCCTTGACTAAACAAATCTATATTAAAGAACGAAAGGGGGAGAATGGAACGTTTTTCCAATACCCCCCCGGCGCAGATTAGACGGAATGGTTACTTGATCAAACGATGTGCTCTCTATGAGGATACTTGTAGACTTCATACTTCACCTTACATTTTAGTTCAAAAGTTCAAAAAAGGTATTAATCAAAAAAATCTCTCGCTTTGTAACGCCCCGAAAATTCGTTATTAATATTTGAAATTGGACCTTATAGTGAGAAGTTGAATATATAAGGACCAAAGTGATTAGTTTATATGATTTAGGGACCAAAGTGTGAACTAGTCATAATTAAGGTTTGATTAATTTTGGTAGGATTATCTTTCCCTTCAATTTAGTCTTTCCCCAAATCTGTACGTGTGGACATATGGTAAAAGGCAAAAATCTTGGAATGGTTTTGTAGGTAGTCAATGACTTGTGTAGCATTAAAGAAGATTCAATTCTTCCTAATTGGCAATATTATATTTGACAATACCCACCCACGTCTCTCACCTTTCTCACACACACAAAAATCCTTTTTTTCTTCTTTCTTGTACTGCGCGCACGGGAAGACGGAAAGGCTGATTTTGATTTACCAAATATCCCACACGTATCATATTAATTTTCATTCGAAATTTACGAGGTAAGTGATGTTGCATGTGGTTATGTGAATTTTTATATTGTACTTTAAATTCTGAAAAATTCGTTTATGGGTCATATATGTTTATGATAAGAAGGCCGGAGTTTAGTAGCGCTACGCACTGGATTTACTACCACCTATGTTCGGAGTAATTCCCGTGTCTCCTATGTATGTATGATATGAAATCTGATTTTTCTTGATTTAAATGCGAAATACATGTTCACTGCACACACTTATTGAGATTTTCTTAAATCTCACCCCTTTAAGTTTTTCCCCTTTCAGGAAATTGAGATCGTGAGTTTGAAGCTAGTGATTCGGTCGATAATGGCAGAAATTTTATTTAATAAAAGGGAATCCATTTGTTTTGTTTTCAAATATGGGTTAATATTGGATTAAACGATCTTTTATTTTATTTTATTTTTGAAAGACATCCTTTATTTTTATTATGAATGAATAAATGTCATTTTTTATGTTTTTGGCTCGAGATGTATTTATTTTATGTATTTATTTTTATGAATTAGTTAAAAATTTGAGTTTTCGAGAGATCGGGTTTTTACAGGTCAATTCTAAAATCACAACCATAAGGGATATCAATCAACCCATAGATAATAATGCAGAGGCTTCTTTACCAAATGGCTTCATAGTTCACCTTACTGCTCACTTAGTTAATACCAAAAAATTAATTAGTAGGAAAACTAGGCATGTTTTCCAAAGGGTTGAAAGCTAGTAGTAAACCAGTTAGCTAGCTGAAGTTAGAAAGTCCAAAAGTAGCTGTTTCTCCTAGCTCCAACGTGGATAAGGACCACTGAACATAAATTGAGGGAGAGTTAAGCTCCTATGTCTTTCTTTTCCTGTTAGTTAGGAAAGAAATATGGAAACAAGTCATTTCCATATACCATAAATCACATCTTTTGACACCAATTTCTAGAAAATTGATCCCTTTTGATTCACGATTCGTTCTTTGGGATCTTATGTACCAAATAATACTCTGGCTGGTCCATTCTAAAATGACACCAGAAGGGATATCAACTCAATCCATGGGAAATCATGCAGAGGCCTACTTTATAGATCAAAGTTATGTACTATATAATATATGACACATAAGTAATGGAGAATGTAGGAATACTTTACAAAAAGTATTTTCAAGAAGAGGAAGAGGAGGAAAATATTAAATAAATGAAGTAGAAGAACCCAGATTCCAAATGAACAAATTCAAACTTGAAAATGATCTTTCTGATTCTCGAAGAATGAGACTCTGTAATCGAAACAGATGTCTAAGCAGAATTGTATAATTTTTGCTTGCTAACTCAATCTATTAATGTTATATTATGATAGGTTAGGCACATAATGAAAATGCTAGAATGTTTGCATGTCAGCAGTATAAAAGCTTTGGGGTGGTGAGTGAGAGTTCTGAAATCCCATTAAATCAATTTGCAAGAAGAAATTAACATTGCTTGCAAAGTTCTACATATAGCATTTCCATTATTTTAATTCATAGTTGATTAATTGGAGATCAATATGTCTAGAACAAAACAGAACCCTTGCAAAGCTATAAAAAAAATTCAAACTCTCAATGACAGCTTCCAACACTTTGATGTGAAATGCATTACTTTTAGTTCAGGTGGTCAAAGTTCATAAGTTTGTAGTCACCTAGACACAACAAAAATAGTGATGATACATCATACACGCTCACTACAGTACGAACCTAATTTTATCTGGGATTTTTCTTTCATGGTAGGTTATAGTGAAAAGCTTAAAACAAAAATAATATTGTCAAACCAAACCGGTCAATTCACTGCCTGCAAGGAGGACCCTAATAATTGGACTTCATTGGAGAAATTTTAATTGCAAAGTTTTGAGCAAAATTAGAAGGCATGCTTTTGAGTAAAATTAAGAAAGAAGTCAACTTGATAGAAGTCTTTTCAACTTGATGCTTATTCATCCATCCTTTATAGTTCTCAAATGTTTTCACTTATCCCTCGTTTGTCCAAATTTCAATGAAAAGAAGCCTATGTTTGCTTATTGGTTATTCTTCTAACGTATATTTTAAGAAAGGCTCTCACATCTCAAACTTAACACCCTATTTTCCTTCTCCCAAAATCTAAGATTAGTTCCTTCTCCCAAAATCTAAGTTTAGAAAAGAACAAAGAAATAAATACTACTATACATATTGAACATATGAGTCTGCCTACATTTCTTCATATCCGGAACCAAGTCTGGATAAAGAATTAAGGTTGTGGTCTTTAACATTTTATGACATGAAGCCTTTTATGCATATTATGTTTATTCAAGCTATACATCATAGAATTGAAGGTGCATACCAGCCGTGTTTTCATCTTCAAGGTCAATTTCTTGTCCAAGGGCTACCTCTTCATTCCTGAGCTCAGTAGGAATCGGTTTACCCTCTGTCCATAAGCAAATAAATAAATTAAAACTGTGAGCAATCTACACATAGATTTGACAATTTTTATTTTTTATTTTATTTTATTTTTTGCTTTATGTAAAAATAATTGTAACCTTGATTAGTATTTTTTATTTTTCCAATTCACAGTTATTTTACCTTCCAAAGCTTCTCTAATTTTCCACTTCTTTTCGTAGAGCAAACGCTCTGTCTTCCAAGCTTTTCCTGTAGAGATACTCACTCCTTAGCCTTACATTTCTTTTCAACATTATCTCAAACACCCAGAAATTATCTCTGGTTCAACTCCGACTTCACTGACTGAATAACCCAAAAAATTAACAATAAATCAAGAATTTCATGACCATTCAAATAAATTCTTACTTCAATACACATACAGACATATATACCTACGAGAGGTTGGGCGGCAGGTGAAAGAGTTTTAATGCATTAGAACGACCAAAGCAGAGAGAAGGGTTTTGTTAGGGTTTTTGTTGAGACGGTGTTTCAGCTTTCGCCCCTGTATTTTTCTTAATATAAAATAGAGCACCATGGAAAATTGAAATTTACAATTATCCCCAGTTTTATTTGTCATTCACATCTCGCCATATATCGAAGGTAAAAGTAATAAATCCTAGTCGTACATAAATATAATTTTGATGTTTTTATTCTTCTTTTGTTGCAGTTTCACTTAGTAACTTGTACTTCACAGAATATGCAAAAAGACTATAAAGTCCCCGTTTGACCTCCATTATTTTCCATTAATTCTCATTTTTCAACCCTCTCATGTTTTGCTATAGTATCCATGACAAGCACACGTCATTTTACATGTCAAAAAAGAATAAATTCCATCCAACCGTTACACTCAAATGGACCATTAGGCCCCTGTTTTTTTGATGAAAAATGACACAAATAGAGGCAATAAAGAAAAATTGTATTTATAGTAGTGGGACGCAAATAATGCAATCCAAATGATTGCGAAGTAGACAAATTGAACATCAATCACAGCAGGAGGTGAGCCCGTGTTTGTTGAAAAAGTGAGCACCAAAAAATGAGAATTAATGACAAATAATGGGAACCAAATGGAGGCAAAATATAATTAGAAAAATATTCGAGAATAATATGTGGAATGTGAGATACACTATTTTTGCATTTACGATTGTATTTTTGGGACTCTTGATCTTAAATAACTTAGAGTGCGTTTGATTGTCAATATTTTTCGTAGAAAATGTATTTTTTCCACCTAATTTTCTACTTTTGTGCTATTTGATTGAAATTTTTTTCCATATAAAATATTTTCCTACTTTTGATCACATGAGAGAGATGGTTTTTATTTTTCAAGTAATTCTCTCTCTCTCTTATCTATCCACTTTCTCTTATCTACCCATCAATAAAAATTAAACAAGTATAAAAATTTCTACGTTTAAAACTAAAGCAATCAAAAACATTTAATTAATAATATTCATAAAAATAATTTCTAGGCAATTGAATTGCCTATAATTTATTTTCTTTCCATGCAAATTTCATACTCGCAATCAAACGCACTCTTAAAGTTGTTTGCTCATATTTGAGAACTTATGGATGGTGGTGTATAGATCAAGGGTGGATCCAAAAATTTAGGATATAGGGGCTGAAATTTAAAAACCAATAAAGTTAAGGATTGTTCTATTAGTTAGTTGTGCACTTGTGTGAGTGAATGTGCCAACATTTATCAAAATGTGTGTCATGAAGTTCAAATAATACTAAGTGTGAGCGAGAACATATAAATGACTGCTATCACATCCATCAAAATGTGTGTCACGATATTCAAATAATACTCAGTTGGATCGAGTACCCATAAAAGATTGCGACCATGTTCCCTTTTTATCGAAAACCATGGCAATGACTACGGTATGTCTACTTTTGCTTTGTTAGTACTTTTTCTAGTCATGGTTGCATGCTTTCATGTTTATCTGTATATTTTGGGCTTCGCTATGCTCACTAATTCTACAATAATTAGCTAGTTGAATTGTTTTCTAATTGGTCAAAATCTCAACTGACATGTTGTTACTCAAAGCTAGAACATAGAACAAAACATCATAACTCCAAGCTTACCAAACTACACATGAATTGCTGCTAAAGGGTAAATTCAATATTCCAATAAAGAAGACAACAAACTAATTAGAATAAGAGGCTAAGAAAAGATATGGAAAAGACTGTGCATTCTACACTTGCTTTACCATTCAACAGCTAACAGTTACTGAAAGGTAAAAAAAGCAAAGTCAAAAAATAACAAATATAGTTAATTTACACTGTGATTCTGATTCATATAGCTGGTTCTTCACTATCCAATTTGGCATTCCATATGTGCTCCTAACAACACCCAAATGCATTGACATTTCTAGTAATTGAAATTTGGACAAGTAACAGCAAAACCCCATTTTGATGTGCTCCTAACAACAACCACATGTTTACATTTTGATGCCATTCTTCACAGTTCACATTTCCCCATTTCTCAACAGTCAAAACCCACAATAGCTTACTGACGTTTCACGTTTGGAAAACGAAAACCCAGAAGTCAAATTGTAAAAATAGAATCAATAGATCAGAAAAATGGTCAGAAAATCAATGCTAGATTACAAACTCAGAATAGAAATTCACGTGGAATTTATGCCCGTGCGATTGGTTTCATAAATTAAGAGAGAAAGAAAAATTGCAATACTCAATGTAAAGTGTAAAGTGTAAACAAAATACTTACAGAGGTTGAGACCGTTGAGTGCAGGTTGTCGCCTTGCCGGTTGGAGACGGAGTGCAGGCAGCAAGCGACACGGCCTCCCGCTTTTCTCTCTGCGTGTGTATTTGGCTGCGGCTGGAGGTCAGTGAACGGGTGGAATGGGGAATGGAACTTGGAAGGCTGAAGTGAAGCCGTGGAATAAGTCTTCTCGTACAGAAACATTATACAGAAGAATTCCAGGAATTTGAAATTTTGCTCACGTGGCACACACACCACTGTTGTTTAATTGAAAGCGCATTTCTCATTTCTATTTCATCACTAATAAACGTGGCGGAGCAAACATAAACCCAAAGCTGCTAGAAATAATCCAGCTAAGGTGCAAACCCAAACCCCCCGCCATTGTTCTCCCGCCGAAAAGGAGATCTAAGATTTTCTCATCTCTCCTCGGAGCTTGGTGGATCGATTTCCGGGTAAGGTGAAAACCAGCTCACTAACTGGCGACATCAACAGCAACCACTCCCCATAGCACCTCATGTGCAAAGATGGTAATGTCCAACTCCGGGGATGGTGAAAACTTGTCTTCACAAGCTCCGGAAAACCTCCCAAGTGAGCAGTCTTTTTTTATGTTACAGATCTTGTATTGTATTTTCGTCATATGCTTCTATTGGATTTTTGAACATTGCTTTATACCTTATATCCTTCAGTTGAAAAATAAAATTTCTCCTACAATGTCAAAATGACAGATTAATTTCTCCTACAATGTCAAAATAAAATTTCTCCTACTTGAAGCATTTTTCGTATTTTGGGTGTGCAGAAAGAAGAAAATGTTGGGGCCTTGAATTTAATTTTGTATTACAATGTCAAAATGACAGATTAATGTATTCTGTAATTTGTCTGATTAAGGAGCTGCTTCATTACCATGAATACTTCAAAAAAGAAAAAAACGTAGCTGAAAGTAAGTTGAAATGGGTACTTCCAAATGAGAATGAATTGAAAAAAAAACTGAATTATGTCAAGTGTTATAATTTGTGGTTGGTTATTTTCACTGAAATTCATTTATGTTTTGCTGAACATTGCCACTTATTGTGTTGCAGTAGGAGATGTTGATGAGAATGTCTCGAACATTGTGATAGCAGTGGAGAATGAAACGTTAGTAGAAGATGGTTCGATGGTGCATGAGGTGCCGGAGGTGGGAAGGTTTTTCAACAATGGAGGAGAGATGTCTGTAGAGCACACAATCGGGTTGCAGTTCACTACGATGGATTGGTTAGTACTCCTGCACAATTGAGATACGACGATCTGTGTCATTCTTTTGCAGATGTTGCAAACCTCGTAGCTGATGATGAAGTGCGTTCCCACGCGATAAAGGAGTGGATAATTAATCAAAAACAAGAGTTGTTGACAATAAATTCCGATAGCGGTAGTAATGTCCTTTCAATGTGTAATGAATCCGAAAACCTACGAAGTGGAAGCATACAAGATCCTATATTATCGAGAAGAAAGGGCGCACCGAAGAAGCTTCGAAAAAAAAGCCTATTAGAGTCCTCTTCAAAGAAAGCAAAGGTGTGTTGATCATTATTTTTCTCGCCTTAAACAATATTCCATTGCACTTACTATTTAATGCGTGTATGTACAGGCTACGTCGACCTCAACGAGAAGAAGGAGGCCGACGTCCAGGCTCAATAATACGCCATCTGTTGAGGCCGTTGTGCAAGCAACTCCCCAATATTCTATGCAAACACCATTCACATATTCACAACTGCTACTAGTAAGTACACTCATCCCTTATTTGAGCCACATTTTTTGTCAAATACATATAGTTTTGGTTAATAATGATTAATGAATAATATGTTCTCTCTTTGTTTTAGGGTGACGAAGACCTTGACATTCATGCCTTCCCGGAACACTTGCAGATCCTATGTTTTTGTATTAATGAATTATTGTATTTGGGTACTTCTGTAACAATGGTGTGTTGCTGCATTTGACTGAATGTGATCATTGAAAAGCTATTGAGTTAATGTGCTCATATTGCAGCCACGTTTTAGTATGCCTTCAGAGAGTTTTATTTTTGAAATTTGGTGATTCCTGTTTGTCAAAATGTGGGTGCTGCTGCCATGAAATGCATATTAACTTGGAATCATCCTCTGTTTGCTAATAAATGGTTGTCCTTCTAATCATCTAGTACCTAACACATACAATGTTGATCTTTCATTTTTGTTTATTGAATTCTTATGTTCATGCTAGTCTGTTTGTGCAAAACCAAAATAAGCATTTAATATACATCCACATCATACGAATATTTCTCGACAATCCGAAACAGAAATATGTTAAAAAGAACACCAACTTCAGTACTCCAATAGTATTGGCAAACTTTGATTAGAATGGTAAACTGATTCCACGATGTTACTTGACATCAAAACACTAAAATAAAATAAAACGATGGTTTGGTTTTGCTGTGACTATTTGAGCTAGACTTTCGAACATGCTTGGCAAATTCTCAATGGTACTCGACTCTCCGAACGCTTCATCAATGGTGCTCGACTCACTGATTGCTTCTTCCTCCTTAACCCAGTCAAAATATCTAGAGTTAGCTCTTGCCCCCTCATCCCTACAAATGAAAAAAACCGAATTCATCTAAGTTAAATTGCAAGCTCACTGCTTCTTACAATTTACCAGCAACAATCAAATGCCACACTGACTCAAATTCACCCACAGGCCACAATTCACAGCCTTACTGACTACAATAAACAAACACGCAAAACATAAACTACTCAACAAGCTCGTAAATTATCCCATTTCAAAACTTCTCAACAAGCTCGTAAATAATGTCATTTCACAACTTCCCAAAACACGATTTGGGCAGCCAATAATTTGTTCAAAAACCCAAAATTCTTATAGTTTCAAATCGTGTACAGTGGGTGCGAGAAAACCCATAAATAATTTGTTCAGAAGCCCAAAAATCTAACCTTCTCAAATCGCTAAGCAGTCGACGATAGCCGGAGAAGATGATGACAAAGACGTCGAAATCGACAGCTTTGTTTCGGTTTAGGAACTCTGACGACGGTAAAGATGTTGGGTTATTTGTTAATTTCTGGATTGACGTTAGCTGGGTCTGGAGCCGGAGTTGGGGACGCGAGTGCCGGTGGGATAAAGGGGTCTGGGAAAGTTTGGTTCTCTGCACTTCACGTGGGCTGCTTCCATTTCATTTCATTTTATCGTTATTTTATTAAATGCTTATTTTGGTTTTGCCCAAACAGACTAGCATGAACATAAGCATTCAATAAACAAAAATGAAAGATCAACA
>CAIGRT010021031.1:0-11703 GCA_903798405.1 Fraxinus platypoda | reverse complement strand
ATATTATATTTAAAAAAAAAAAAAAGCCCGATTTTTGAATTTTCAAACTATAAATATGATTTTTGAATTGGTGTAAACTAAACACCTCATTTATGAATTTTTCCCTTTTGAAAAGTAGTGTTTTGCGTAATTTCCTCTTTATTTAACCTAAAGAAAACGGAATGGGGCTCAACAGCCCAATCAGAAAATCTAAAGCCCGGACCAAAATTTAGAAGCCCGCATAAGTTCATCTTATCCTGAATATGAGATTTTCTTCAAGTATCCATCATCTTCAATTCTCCACCTAACTCTCTGGATTAGGAATTAGATTTTTTAATTCCCCGCAAAGCCTTATCTCCCCAATCCTTCTCTTTTGCCACACCCTCATTTTCTCCCTTTCTACTTTTGTTCCCATTTGTACTGTTCCTCATTGGCTTCTTTCAAGATCGTAATGTCACCACTATTTTGCTAAAACTATAAGAAATTATCGTCAATGGCAGCCTTAATTTCGTGCCATCAGTATTCTTCTCTACAATTGACAACTACCCATAAACTTTTTAAGCATAAACTACAGTCGAAAAGCATCAATTATGCTTCCTCTCGGCAATTTAAACCTCAATGTACTTCTCAAAATACGCCTCCGTCTCAGCCTCAAAATGAACAGGCAAGCTCTTCCATCGACCCAGAAATTTGTTGTTAACTTTTTGTGTTTATAATGTGTCAAGAGTATTACTTTTTGGAAATCAACCACGTTTGAGTTTTTGGGAACTGAATTGCTGTTTTTTTTTTGTAAACACTGCTATTAGAACTGTAAGTAAAAGTTAAATCTGGGAGTTTGATGAAAATTACGATTTGAACAGAGAAATTGGAGGTCTTCAATAAAGGAATGTGCAATTTCTATAGCATTGGCGGTTGGGTTGATAACTGGAGTCCCAGCATTGGGAGGAGCAGGAGAGGCAATGGCAAATGCAATTGCTCCAGCATTGCCTGATGTTTCAGTTTTGATTTCTGGGCCGCCAATAAAGGATCCAGGGGCATTGTTGAGGTACGCATTGCCGATTGACAATAAGGCTATTCGGGAGGTTCAAAAGCCGCTCGAAGATATTACTGATAGTCTCAAGGTTGCTGGTGTGAAGGCCCTTGATTCTATCGAAAGAGTAATACTCTATTCTTCTTTTTAGTATAATTTTGCAGATTCAAATTTATGATGCACATCGATATTTGTATATATGTGATGTGTCGAAGAGTTTTTACAATGTGTTGATCCGGTTTTGCTTTGGCTTTTCCAATGAGCTGTAGAATGTTAGACAGGCATCACGGGCTCTCAAACAAGGTAGAACCTTGATTGTTCGAGGTTTGGCAAAGTCGAAGGTTGACAATGGAATTGAATTGCTTAACAAACTAGAAACCGGACTAGATGAGCTTCAAAAAATTGTGGAGGATAAGAATCGGGACGCTGTTGCTCCTAAGCAGAAGGAATTGCTTAATTATGTCGGAGGGTGAGTGCGCGAAATTGCTGATTCTTAATTATTCATGTGCATGCTATCGGAATGTGTGCCTTAGTTTCATACTAAAGAGTTGAAGTGGTTTTTTCCTATAAATGATTCATCTGAGAGCACAAAAAACTCCAATGGAGATCAGAAACAACTTTTGCTGACCAAAATGAGAACTGATTATATACTGGTTTCTGTGTTGTTTGCTAAAGTAGGAGTTGGCAGTTTCTAAGACTTGGTCTCTACAGACTTTCATGTGGATGAATGCTCATCACATGTATATTGCACATTTAGCATTTTTCTAGGTNGTTTCTGTGTTGTTTGCTAAAGTAGGAGTTGGCAGTTTCTAAGACTTGGTCTCTACAGACTTTCATGTGGATGAATGCTCATCACATGTATATTGCACATTTAGCATTTTTCTAGGTTACCAGGTTCCAAGTGGTTCTTAGGGTGTGTTTGAGCCACATTATTTTGGAAGAATGTATTTTGGAATAGTAGATTGATGGAGAATGTGTGGTTGAAAAAGAAGGAAAAATTATTGATGTGATGAAAAATATTATTTTATTGAAGAATGTGTGGTTGAAAATGAGTAGAAGAATGATAGTGAAAATTTTAATGTGTACCAAACAGAGGCTTAGTCTCCGCCACATCGTTCAAATCATATCACGTGTAACTTGCTTTAATGGGTACTCTTATTTATGGGATTTGGTTCCTCTGAGGGTATGGGAAATTTTCTATAATGAGAATGTGATTTTAAAGAATCAGCTTCTAATCCTTTTGGAAATCACCGACGACAATAATCATGCTTGATTTCTACCAAATTCTCCTTGAGGCCGCCTACAAAATGGGAAGAACTTGAAAAAGTTGGTCTTCCTAAAGTATGCTCGTCTCATTTAAACCCTGGTCATTGACTGCAGCTGAGATCTTCCTGGGGCATTGGATTTCTGCAGTGTTGAAGAGGATATGGTGGACGGCTTTCCATTTGAAGTGCCTGAAGAATATAGAAATATGCCATTGCTAAAGGGAAGAGCGACAGTGGATATGAAGGTCAAGGTGAAAGACAATCCTAACGTGAATGAATGTGTATTCCGTATTGTTTTGGATGGTTACAATGCCCCTGTAACTGCTGGAAATTTTGTCGATTTAGTGGAAAGACATTTCTATGACGGCATGGAGATTCAAAGAGGTAAGGCTGCTTAGAGAATGTCAGGTGTGATTTTCTATATTATCCTTGAGGACCCGCTTAATTTTTTGACATGCACATAATAATTGAAGTTAGCCTGTTCTAATTTGCTGAAGCTTATAGATACTCCTGTTGTTTTTTCTGCAGCGGATGGCTTTGTAGTTCAAACAGGAGATCCTGAAGGTCCTGCTGAGGGCTTTATTGATCCCAGCACAGAGAAAACTCGTACTATTCCTCTGGAGATTATGGTGAATGGAGAGAAGGCACCCTTTTATGGAGAAACTCTGGAAGTAAGTTTTGAGACAAACGTCCCCTTTTGAGACTCCTCTGGCAGTTTGATGCTAAGTTACGTGTTCTTGGACAGGACCTTGGTCTATACAAGGCTCAAACGAAGCTTCCATTTAATGCATTTGGAACTATGGCGATGGCCAGAGAGGTGAGAAGTCTGAACATAATGAATTGTTTTTACACATATAATTCACTTAATTTGACAGCTACTATCTTCTCTGAGTCAATTAATTTTAATGACAGGAATTTGACAACAATTCAGCTTCGAGCCAGGTATTTTGGCTATTAAAAGAAAGCGAACTAACTCCTAGCAATGCCAACATACTGGATGGTCGATATACAGTGTTCGGTTACGTGACAGAAAATGAGGATTTTTTGGCTGACCTAAAGGTTGGAGATGTTATAGAGTCGATGCAGGTAGTGTCTGGCCTAGATAATCTTGCCAACCCGAGCTACAAGATTGCGGGTTAGAAGAAGAAAACCTTTATAGTATAATTCATTGTGTTCCAGTAATTCTATCATGTTGGTTCAACACAACTTGCATTTTCCTCTATTTTCCAGTCAATAATGTTTTCAAGACTTCTAGCATGCGGATTTCATGTAAAACAATCTATTTCATTCATTTAAACAAAAAATAGGTGTACTTGTATTCAATGATCAGTCACATATTTGTGCAACTTCTATTGTAGACACGAATTCTTAGTAAGTTCATGGAAAAATTGGATTGCAGGATTATTGTCCACAAGTAGTCATTTTTACAGAGTTCATACGTAATTGGATTTATGAGTTCATGTGTTCTACTTTCAGAAATACCCTCGATAATGAAAATCTACGTTTACAATTGCATCTTTCTCCATAACTACATATAGTCTCAGACAAATTAAGCACAATTTCAAATATTAGTTGATAGTCTCATCGTGTATTCCTTATATTTAGCTCCATACAAACGTTTCAAGATGAGGTTCTACTGTTCTGCTTGTTTAGTGTAATAGTGTAATATCATTCGTAAGACATAGTCGATATGATGGAAAAGAGGAGAGAAAACGAGCCAAATTGTATGCATCAAATTTGCCATTTCTTCTTCTCTGGTGTGTCATGTACCTGCGCTATGATCCCATAAGTCTTCAGTTGAAAATTCATAAAAGCCTCAGAAATCTGTCCAACCTACATATACATATACAGTGTGTATAGGTGAGCAGATAAATACGGAAATGTTTGGTAGATAACATTTTGAAGAGAGAATCCAGAGACCAGTTCAGGCTTTTTAGAGTACACCCGCACAATCATGTCTTGGTAATATGTTGGAAGCAAATGGCTGACGCCACTATCAGATATAGGGAATTTCTCTTCGCTTTCATAATCCTGAACATACAGTATAGCTGTTGATATTTACAGAAAACTAGGGAAAATCTGAAAAGTTTTAAAATTGGGAAAGTGGAAAGCATACCTTGAAGAACTTGATGCTGGAAGGGGGAACACATCCAAAGAACGAGAAATAACCAATAATTAATATAGTCGGATGAAAATATTACTAATCATGCATGTTGTGAGATAATCGGAAAGCAGTTTAATTCAGTTAAAGAGCTTCCATCGATATGCACCTTTCAAGTGGATTGTTCCTCCCACGAGTAAAGTCTATCCTGACATTGCTCACAACAACATCCTCTTCTCTAAGGGTCACTCCGCCGCTTTTCTATATGAACAAAAAGTTACTTTTTTTTCCATATGAAAATTATGCAACTAGCAAAGAAACTTGTGTGGATATATGAAATGTCTAATCGGTATGTGCTAAAGTACCTGTGAACAAATAATATCTTGTGCAGTGACATTCTTAAAATTTTCCAGTTTGTCCTTGGGAACAATATACTCGTTACAATACTGCAAAAACAGTAGCATCTAACTCATTTATTTACAAGAACAATTAAATGGACAGAGTTAAAACTTTTGAGAGTGGAACTTAAACTGTACATACAAGTGACTTAAAGCAAACCTGATATAAATCTCTTCGGAAAATGCGAAGTATCAGATCTCGAGATTCCTTTAGTTCTTCGTCTGGAGATGTCTGAATAGTTTTGATTATAGTGTCATCTAACTACACCGAAAAATACCAAAGCCCATCAGTACTGAGGTACAAAAAAGGATATTAATAATTTACAAGAGCGCCCAAACCTCCCAATATTGTGAGGGATCCTGTATACGTGATGATATTTTTAGAATATCATTTGCACCCACTAAGGCATCTGCAACCATTAGGTCTATTGCCTGAGAAACGTTAAAAAGCTTAATGACTGCCTTCACACATTAAAGAAAACCTGAGGGAACTCGTATTATAACCTTAGTCCATGTTTAAAAAGGGAAAGTAGTCCACACCTTCACCTTCGCATGAGTATAAACTGTCCTGAACAGATCTGCTCGAGAGGAAAATAGCTTGTGGATGTTCAAATCTGCAATCATACATTCAGATACACATGAAAGATAAAAAAAAAAAATACAAATCTACTTTAAATTTTATCATATATTGTAACTAACAATCTTTGGCCCAGTAGCATATCTCGTCTTCCACGACTCTCATTGATTCCATCAACCTGACAGTAAAAAAAACCCCGCAGTAAATCTATTAATATTCTGTAATTATCTTCACCCAACTTGTTTATAAACCTTTGAAGGTGTGCATGTGTTCGAATTTTGAATAAGATCTAACAACCACCTCTGAAACTGGAAATTGCAACCAAGACCACATGCTCGGGAATCACGAACGATGTAATCAAACCTGACCAGTTTATGTACTTGTAAGCAGCAAAAGGGAGACAAAGAAGAGGGGAGAGAAGGAAAAAACACATAACATTCAAATAAGAAAACTGGTTCCCAGCATCGCAGTTACTAACTTGTCGACATCAATTCCATTTCGACCATTCGCCACAATATCATACAGAAAATACTTTTCCGTTGCACTCTTGAAAAAGAGAAAATATAAACATGTCAAATAGTATAAAGCTTTGATGTGACCATAAAAGTTAAAAGAACAAAAGAGATACCACTGTATTTTAAGTATGCAATTTACACATATCAAATGACATGACACACATCATAACTAAGTAAATATGAGAACAAGACTTACTTTGTCCATTGCAAACTTGGAACTTGCAAGTATCATTTCCTGGCAATGAGTTACAGGTCAAATGAAAATAGAAAAAGTGATAAAAACTCGCACGTTTGGAGTATAGTGTTTAGTTCAAAGGAAGAGTCCAATGCTATTTGTACAAGTAAATAATTTTATCTTAAGATAAATGGCAAAAAAAAAAAAGAGTACCAAGACGTAGTATCACGACATTGACTCATCCATTCTATCAGGTTGCCAACCAACACTATTGGTTATTTTTCAATTAAAACCACACATGGTCATGTATTTTATTAAAATCATAAAGTAAGAGAATTTATCATTTGTAGAGCAATAATTTACGTGTCATCGCCCGATGGAAACCTGTCAAAACATGCTAGCATGAAAGCATATTTGAAAAAGGATAAAATCTTGCCAACAGAAACTAATCTTATTTTATAACAATATCCATTTTGTTTCAAGTTGGAATTAATAGTCTGACAGGCAACAGAACTTTACATTTGAAAGCGAATACATGCACGATAATAATCCCAAAACTGACTTAAGTATTGGTGGCACTCGCATACTTCTTGACATGGCATCTAACCAGAATGGTGCATTTTGAGGTAAAAATTTCTGATGGCAACATAGATTTGCTTTATCAATAAAGAGAATGCAAACTATCTTAACCATCAATATTGTCATGTGGTATACAGATAAATGTGATTAAGCCCTTGTTCGAGCTCCATTTTTCCAAATTATAACGAGGGGAAATGGGGAATAGTAATTTTTAGGAGAATGTGTGGTAAAAAAAAAAAGGAAAAGTTTTTAGGTTTATGTGTAATATTATTTTATTGGAGAATGTGAGGTTGATAAGAAGAGAGAGAAAAATGAATTTTAATTTAATGGGGGCCAAGCAGGAGGAAACGTTTTTAAGTATGTGTAATATTATTTTATTGGAAAATGTGTGGTTGATAAGAAGAGGGAAAAAATAATTTTAATTTAATGCCAAGCAGGAGGACAAGTTTTTAGGTTTATGTGTAATATTATTTTATTGGAAAATGTGTGGTTAATAAGAAGAGAGAGAAAAATGAATTTTAATTTAATGAGGGCCAAACAAGAGCTAAAGTTAACCCATTTTCAATAAATGATTCACCCCACCAGGCACACCTAACAAGTAAGTACCTGATGAATGAATGCAATCTTTGAGCAAATATAACAACTCAATAATTAAGACATGACACAAAAAATGACACAGTAAGGATATTATTAGTTAGTTCTCTGAATTCATTTTCTTCTGTCAAGGCACAAAAGATGCAGTATCAAGAGAACAAGAAGTCTAGACTTCCTTGAAAGTAAAAGTTTTAAATAACAGATGATAGAAACTTGCATGAAGAAAAGAGAGAGTAAAACACTTGTAGTTGTTAGCCCACCTTAACTCTTTTCACTATCTCAGAGTCTATTTCAATATAATGCTGCTCAACAATATGTTCCACCATGTCCACAGACATTTGCTCATGAGACCTACAATTAAGCAACTCTGAGATAAGATAGTACGAGTTTTCCTAGGACACATTTGTGAATCACGGTTAAATATTGATCTTGACAATGAAAATTATATTTCCCAAAAGAATAATTATACAACATAGCATTGATCTCAAAGTACTGAAAATAAAATTGAACACAAAAGCCCTTATTGACAAAAAAATTGAACTTGTAATTAGCAGATATAAGCTAATCATCGATACATTGTCAATCTGTGTTGTATGTGTGCATGCGCCTGAAAATGGGACCACGATACACGGTTTAAGGCACACCATTGATAAGATGGTGGAAAATGGATTTGTTCATGTGATTTTTGAGTGTATTAGATGATCCTTTCATTTGCTAGTGCAGAGGAAAGATTATCAAGCACAACTATCCAACATTCTCTTCCAGGGAAAATTTGCAGTAGATTTTGCAATTGATAGATACTCCCAATCTCAAAATATTATAACTTCTAGTTATAATGTGAATATTAAGAATTGAATGGTATTAAGGGAAAAGGGAATCAATATAATTAGTTGTCCATTGGTAATATGAATGCCGTATTAGTTGTTTACTGCTAATTTTAGCTGATGTGGGACCCAAAAATTTCTTGTATTGGGTTTTTGAAGTTTCGTAGATGATTACTTGAACTGAACTTTGACCCGCGAGTTTGAAATGATTATTTTTAACTCTAGGGTAGTCTCAGAAATGAAAGTTTTTTCTATTGTAGTTAAGATGGGATTTAATCATAACATCACAAAAAGGAATGAATGCCATTCTTTATCAATGGATGAGTGGAAACAAAAGGCTTTAGCCCTAAGGATATATTATAAAACAAGCATAGGGGATGCAACTGTAACAGTTATAGAACTCGTAAATCAGAAGCTGAAAGCAAATTCGGTTGGGTGGAAACATTTTCTCCGGATTTAAAATTTGAGTAATGATGTTCATCCTCACTGAAGTTGAGCACTAGTCTAGGTGGCAATTATATGTCACTAAATGATAGATTCATTTCGATACAAAATCATATGACTCATTTAATTAAACATATAACATGTTGTCATCTAGATTGGTGCTCAATCCAGTGGAGATGAGTATCATTACTCTTAAAATTCATACTATCATCACATTTTAATTGCCTCTTGACAAATTGATTTAGGTTTAAACACCCTCTCCAGATTTTCCATTCATACTAGTCTTGTCACTTTCTTCTAACTCGTGATTTAGTGGACTTCATTTAATGTCTCAAAACCACATTCTAATGCAATTCATGTTCAACTGGTGCCATATTAACCAACTCTATATCTCTCGCATTTCCATTGCAAAATACTGAGGGAATTTAATATGTCAAACATATGCTAATGTATACATCATTAAATGCCACATAACAGAAAATGTAGTTAGTCCAAGAATATTACCATTTTGATCCATTGAGAACCTTCGGAAGAAATTCATGTTCAAATAAGTGGCTAAATGGCCCATGGCCAATATCATGCAAAAGACCTATCAGTTGAAACATAACAGAAGGTGAACATCAATAAGAAAATAAATTAATGATCCATTTTTTAAAATTTACTTACCTGCAAGTTTCACTGTTTGCAGATCAAATTCATCAATACCAAGCTCCCCCTACACAAAAAGCTTATTAACCAATGAAATTAAACTCCGGAGCTTTAATTTTCACTATTAAAGAATACTTCCATAGTTGATAGTTCCAAGAAAATAGAATACTTGGTGGGTCTTAAGTTTGTGAACAGCTTCACCAGCGAGCCAGTACACACCAAGAGAATGTTCAAATCTAGAATGCACCGCTCCTGGATAAACCATGTGTGCCAAGCCTGCAAATAAATAACAAAAATTAAAGAAAGTGTTATTCTATTCAATAAAAACAGAAATATAGGTCACTTCAGACCCAGAAATACACGTTAAGCTAATAATAAACACAATAATAGAATTTTTAGGTTAAATGGGATACCAATAACTGAGAAAATTACCGCCGTTGGGAACCACAATCATAACCATAGTTCTCTATTCGATCAAGTAGCTTCAAAGTTTAAGTACAAGGGAGTAGAGGGTTGTTGTGTTGAGCAGAAACACCTCTTTCCTGGTCAGGACGATTTTAGGAGTCTGAAAATCATTTGCAGTAGTCTATATACTCAATGAAAACAACAAAGAACACCTTGCAGCAGCAAGTAGGACAATAAGGACGACATTTTCTTAAAAAGCGTATAGAAAAATGAAAATAAAATGTGCTGATGCATCAATTTTAAATCATCTTTAACATTAAAACTCGGATTGAAAAGAATTAGTTGGAGAAAATATAGTGAAGACTATTGGAAATCAAAGAAAAGAGACAGATATTATATATTCAATTTCCTCTCAAACGGAAACTAAGGATAATCGACATGTACATACAAAAGTCTCGCCAATCTAATATGATTACTAGTCGACAATACATGGAAAGAGAAAGATTATGCACTCACCTAGTTGTTTAAGATCACGCAGCCTGTAAACCAAAGATATCAAGTTAGCTAGATTCTCAGCACGATTATGCACATGAACTACCAAAACAAGAACATTGAAAAAAATTTGTTAATTAGTAATAGAAAAAGGATGGAAGCATTTACCTTTGGAATTGTTCAGTGTCAATGAACTTCAAAGAGAGCTGCAAACAGACAAAAAAAAAAAAAACAGTTAAAATCGCGTATTGGGAGGAAGAAGCAGCAATTTGTGATAAAAAAATAAAATTAAAAAAAGTACAAATAAGTGACACATGTACATTTATGTTGAAATAATAAAATAAAAAAAAATCGCTCTTAACAAGTAAGCTAACTTTTTTTTTCTTACATTAAATTGATTAAATTACACTGTAGAGAAAATTAAGAAACTTAATTTCGTCAATCATCATTCTCACTAGGTGCAATCTTTGTACAACTTAAAAATAGAAATAAAAGTGCAGTCAGCTACGATAATAGGAAAACTTAATTTCGTCCTCGTACGATCGAAATTGTTGATGAGAGCCTAATTTCAATTCAAAATTTTCAAAAAATAAAAATAAAAAATGCGTATTGGTTATAAAAGAGAGGGAAAACAAAAAATGACCGGATCAAGGTAGATGTTGCCATGGACATTGTCATGAACGTGCTTGGAGAACCTAACGTCTTGTGAGGAGGCGAAATTGAGTTCTTCGTTGCAAAAACCTCTCATACTCTCGTCCGCTTTCCTCTCCCGAACTCCAGGCTGCAAGAGCATGAACATATAATCTATGAAAAACTGCAATTCAGATGAAGTAATGCAAATCAATGAAATTGAAAACGCCATTAATGGTCATTACAAAACGGTTACATACAGTTTGATAGAGAGAGAGTGAGAGAAAGGGTTTTCTTTTACTGTATACTACCACTGATTAAAGAGTAACTGGCTAAGCCTAAAAAGTTAAATTATAAATAAATAATTACTTTACTTTTCTTAAAGTTTGCTAAACATGGCAGGACAGTGAAAAGGAGACGACGTCAGATTCATTGTTAAATGAGGACCACAACTTTCCAGGAATATCATTTATGTCTCATTTACTTTTAGAATATCTTCAAAAGCCTCTTTAACAATAAATACGGTCTATTTTAAATAATCGATCAATAAAATTATGTTTAAAAAGACTCTTCAAATAAATATTTTAAAATAGAAAGTGACTTTGATTGTATGATTAAATGCAATTAAGAAAATGCGGGATATGTTGACCCAACAAACTAAATAGGTATATTACAAAGAAAATGGAGGAAGATTGTATAATAATTTGGAAGAAAGTTGGTGAAAATAAAGGATTGAAAAAATAACAAATATATATTGAGAGTCGTAAAATTAAGGCCTTGTCTGATAGCCTAGAAAATGGGTGGAAAAAAAATGTTTTCTAACTTTAGCTAATTAAGAGTGTTTTATAGCACAAATTTGCCTGGCTTTTGTTTTTCCCACCTTTTTCTACGTACAACCATTTGATGCACATTTGCTTGATTTTGTATTAGGTGGGAAAGCAATTTCCACCTTTTTTTTTTTTTGTAATGGCAACAAATTCTATCATTCATTGTAAAAAGAATTTTCACTTTTGTTGACAAATTCTATGCAAAACAAAGTCAAACGAA
>CAIGRT010021020.1:0-18616 GCA_903798405.1 Fraxinus platypoda | reverse complement strand
CCCAGGAATGGTATTGTTGACTTCACCTCTAACTGGAAAGAATTATTTGAGTTGGAGCAGATCAATTAAAATCGCGTTAGGTGCGAAACTGAAATTGGGATTTATAGATGGGAAATGTGAAAAACCAGCTGAAGAATCTTCGAAATTCGATCAATGGGTTAGAGTAGACTGTATGGTTAGATCGCGGATTTTGAATTCAATCTCGAAGGAAATTGTAGATGCATTCATCTACACAACCTCAGCTAGAGAATTGTGGGTTGAATTGGAGGAGAGATATGGGGAATGTAACGATCCCTTACTCTATCAATTGCAGAGAGAGATTAGCAGCCTCACTCAAGGATCATTATCAGTTGAAAGGTATTTCACTAAGCTCAAAAAACTGTAGGATGAAATCACATGTTTGATGCCTATTCCAGTTTGTACTTGTGGAGCTGCGAAGGAGCTATCTGATTTAGCCTCATTCAACAAACTTATGCAATTTTTGATGGGGTTGAATGACACCTATGATAATATCAGAAACCAACTATTGGTAATGGATCCTTTACCGTCAGTTAATAGGGCATACTCCATGGTTTTGAGAGTTGAAAAACAAAGGGAAGTA
Organism: Fraxinus platypoda; assembly: GCA_903798405.1. Lineage (NCBI taxonomy): Eukaryota > Viridiplantae > Streptophyta > Magnoliopsida > Lamiales > Oleaceae > Fraxinus > Fraxinus platypoda. The sequence continues at coordinate 18,015 of CAIGRT010021020.1, read as the reverse complement.
CATGTATTATTTCTAGAGATTAATGATAATTTAGCCATGATGACAACGGGAAATAATTACAGAGGTAATGGATCCATGAGAGGAAGAGGAAACTGGAATGGAAGATTTAATTCAGGAAGAGGAAACAATACATTTGGAAGAGGAAATAATAGGAGGTTCAATAATTTTGATAAAGAGACTGTGATCAATGCAATGGAAATGGACACTCAAAGGAAGGCTGTTTCAAGTTGATTGGTTATCCGGATTGGTACAAAGGGCTAAAAGAACAAAGAACTAGGGATTTTGGAGGAAGAAAAGTGATGAATATAAGTGATTCACCACTTGATTTAGAAGAGAGGGCATCAGCAGTGAATCAAAAGGGTGAAACATCATCTGGAAATATCACGAACATAGTGCAACAGGAGCTGATGAAGATGCTCAGAGGAAAATTACTGGGAGACAGTGGAAATCAAGTCAATTTTGCACATCTCAACGATTATTCTGGTATGTGTACTCAACATTTGGCCCTTACTTCACTTGATGATTTAGGACGTAAAACTTGGATAATTGATACTGGTGCCAGCAATCATATATGCACAGACATTAGCCAAATGACTGATGTGAGACTCGTTGCACATTCCACTGCTGTTTGTTTACCTGATGGATCTATTAAAAATGTTAAGCACATTGGATCCATCACCATAAATCGAAAACTCCTTCTAACCTATGTATTACATATTCCCACATTTAAATTCAACCTTTTATCTGTCCCAAAATTGACACAAAATGCAAATATTAAATTCACTTTTTACCCGACTTATTGCTCACTACAGGACCTGAAGAATGAGAGGACTCTAGCAATTGGAAAACTGAATGGGAAGTTGTATACATTAGATGATTTTAGTTTTCAGTTCACTGATGTTGAGTATTGTGATAGAGAAGTTAGTAGTTGTAATAAATTCTCGACTGGGAAACTTCAACCAGCTGATGATATTTTTCATGCCAATAAAACTTCTTCTATTTCAATCATTGATTGGCACAATAGATTGGGACATGCTTCTTACCAGTGTTTGCAACATTTAGATTTCCTTAGTCGATTATGTAATGTTTCAGCCACAAAAACCTTACAACCGCGTGATACCTGTCATAAAGCAAAACAGAGCAGGTTGCCCTTTCAAAACTCTCAGATTCATACCAAATCCACCTTTGATTTGTTACATATTGACATTTGGGGTCCATATAAACATTATACCCCAACAGGAACTCCTTATATGCTAACCATTGTGGATGATTATTCTAGAGCCACGTGGACTTTCTTATTAATCCAAAAATCCCAGGCTGTTAAAACTCTGGTCTTTTTTTAAAATGGTCCAGACTCAATTTGAAAAAAATGTTAAATTCATAAGAACTGATAATGGAAGTGAGTTCACTGGTCATGAATGTCAAAATCTGCTTCGAGCCTTAGGAATTTTGCATAAAAAATCATGTGTTTACACTCCACAGCAAAATGGAGTGGTTGAGAGAAAGCATAGGCATCTTCTGAATATGGCCAGATCACTAATCCTCCGAGCCAGTCTACCTACTCATTTTTGGTCATACTCCATTCTCATGTCAACATATATTATAAATAGGATTCCAAGTCCTATCCTGAAATGGAAAACTCCTTATGAAGTTCTATACGGAAGAAAACCTGATTTATCACCTATAAAAACCTTTGGATGTCTCTGCTACATCACCAACACAAAACCTCACAAAGATAAATTCGAATCAAGAGCCCATAAGTGTGTCTTCATTGGGTTCAATCCTGGACAGAAGACCTATAAGGTCTATAACATATCTAACAAACAAATTCATGTCTCTAGAGATGTCATTTTTTATGAAAATACCTTTCCTTTTAAAATTGAAAATCAGTGACAGTAAGTTTGTGGAAATGGATAAGGACTACCTCTAGAAGATTCATCCATGAATCCCACTATATCTCCCTCAAGTTCTCATAACACAGTCCAAAATCATTCAGACTCTTCCCAGGACCATATGTCTGATTTTATTCCTAATGATCAAACAACAAGCTCTTCCAATTTTGATTCTGATATTGTGCCCATTATACCGGTCCCTTTCCCTGAGCCTGCTACTACTGAAGCAAACGATCTGGAAGCACCTAGACATAGCAGTAGGCAGAGAGTTAAACCTGTCTGGTTGGATGACAATATCACTAATGTGACTGAAAGTTCAGTGGAACCAATTGCTAGTGTTCAAGATAATTTTGATACCACTAAATTCAGCTCACAACATACGCCTACTACATATCCATACTCTGTTTCCCCTTGTCTGCATCATGCATATATTTCTTTTTTGGCTAATGTATCAAGTCTTCAAGAACCTCATACTTATCATCAAGCTAGTAAGGATCAAAATTGGGTACAAGCCATGAATAATGAATTGAAGGCTTTGGAAGAGAATGGCACATGGGAGGTGACTTCAAATGGACAACCTTTCTTCCGTTATGGGTCTAAATGGGTGTATAAAATCAGACTTAAGCCAGATGGAACGGTTGATAGATTCAAAGCACAGTTGGTAGCAAAAGGATATGATCAAATGGAGGGGATAGATTTTTTTGAGTGTTTTTCGCCTGTAGCAAAGTTAGTGACAGTGCGGATTTTCCTTGCGATTGCATCAGCAAAGGCTTGGCCTATTCACCAGCTAGACGTTAACAATGCTTTCTTGCACGGGTATCTCGATGAAGAGATATACATGGATCCACCAGCCGGGTATAAACAAGCTTTAACAGGTCAGGTGTGCATGTTAAAACGAAGTTTATATGGTTTGAAACAGGCCTCAAGACAATGGAATATTGAGCTTTGCCATACACTTACTGGTTATGGTTTTGTTCAGTCACAGCATGATCACTGTCTCTTTATTAATCAGTCGTCTGATCACAGCATTTTCCTTCTCATATATGTCGATGATATATTGATCACTGGTACACATGAATCAGATTTAATCTCTGTTAAACAATTTTTGCATTCCAAATTCACTATCAAGGACTTGGGGTATGCAAAATATTTTTTTTTCCTTCTCATATATGTCGATGATATATTGATCACTGGTACACATGAATAAAATTTAATCTCTGTTAAACAATTTTTGCATTCCAAATTCACTATCAGGGACTTGGGGTATGCAAAATATTTTTTGGGTCTCGAGATTGCTAGAGGAAAGGATGGCACTTATGTGAATCAGAGAAAATACATTTTGGATATAATCAAGGATGCAGGTCTTTCTGGGGCTAAACCTGTTGGAGTGCCTATTCCTAAAGGTACTAGATTGTCACAGAATGATGGAAAGCTTTTTCTAGATCCGGCAAAATATCGAAGATTGATTGGGAGACTTCTCTACTTGAATCTAACGCGGCCAGACCTTACGTATGGGATACAACAATTAAGTCAGTTTGTTAACTCTCCTTGCCAGATTCATTGGGAGACAGCTATGCACTTGTTGAAGTACTTAAAAGGTTGCCCTTCTAAAGGACTTTTCTTTCCTCTTCAGCAGCAGGTTTCATCTTTAACAGCCTATTCTGATGCGGATTGGGCATCTTGTGTTGATACTCGGAGGTCCCTTACTGGTTTTTGCATCTTCTTGGGTAATACTTTGATCTCTTGGAAAACGAAGAAGCAGAGTACAGTCTCACGATCAACCGCAGGGGCAGAGTATAGAAGTCTTGCTGCGACGGTCTGTGAGCTTCGATGGATTAGCTATATACTTGCAGATTTTCAGATCAACCTATCTCTACCAATTCCTCTGTGGTGTGATAATAAATCAGCTATTCACATAACGACAAATCCGGTTTTTCACGAACGAACCAAACACTTGGAAATTGATTGTAATGACAAATCCTGTTTTTCACGAACGAACCAAACACTTGGAAATTGATTGTCACATTGTGCGGGATAAATTCAAGGAAGGTTTTGTTCTTCCTCAACATATCTCTTCTTCTCAACAACTTGCAGACATTTTCACAAAGGCTTTGCCACCTCCTCAGTTTCGGTTTCTTATCTCCAAGCTGGGTGTCGAAGACCTTCATCACATGCCAGCTTGAGGGGGGGATGAAGAATAATAAATTTCCCACTTGTATTTCTTTTATTCATTCCTTTTCTTTCACGTGCAATTGCCCCTTTTCTGTTAGTTAGTTTGGACAGGTGTCCACTTATCATTAGTTGTTACTTTGTATTAATATGCTTTGGACCTCTACATTTCATTTTGAACTTGGATGAAATAGAATATTATAAAACGCAGCTAAAGCTTTGCTGCACAAATCTTGATTTACAAATTAACAGAAACTGTTTGTTTGATTAATATAAGGTCGAACGGTTAATTGAAATCACAGTGATTTTTTCCCCCCTTATGCAGCCCGGATATCTGCGCGAACTTCTGCCAGACTCTGCACCAACTCACCCTGAATCATTGCAAGATGTTTTGAATGGTGAAAGTTTTAAGTACTTATATTTGCATTTGCAAATTGATTTTGATTGTCCAGTTTTACTATTTAGCCCTTGTGTGGAAGTGATTATTTGAAAAATGATTTTTTTGGAGGAAGCGTGGTTAAATATTAGGGAAAAGTTATGGGGAAATGTGAAAAATGATTTTTTCTTTTTAGAATGTGTGGTTGAAAATTTGTGGAGAAGAGCGATTTTAAAAAAATCACTTGCACACGATAATTTGTAAGAAACGTGAATGAAGACACTTCTGAATTCAATTTAATTAACTCAGAAGATATATATTGAGGGACTATGTTATCATTTCATTGCAGATGTTCAGGCAAAAATATTACCTGGAGTAACACATTGGCAAAGCCCGGATTATTTTGCATACTTTCCATCCAATAGTAGTATTGCAGGATTTTTGGGGGAGATGCTCAGTGCTGGGATTAACATGGTGGGGTTTAGTTGGATAACTTCGCCTGCTGCAACAGAACTTGAAATGATTGTTTTGGATTGGCTTGCAAAGGCACTGAAGCTACCTGATGAATTCCTTTCAATGGGTATTCCTTTTCAAACAAACTTCACTTATAAAAAAATTATATATTTGTTTCTTAAACAAGTTATTTATTTGATCAGTTGTTTAAAATTACTCAATATATGGAAATTGTGTATATGATTGGGAATTGAGTTTCAGGAAAAGGAGGTGGAGTGATACAGGGCACAGCAAGTGAGGCAGTATTAGTTGTGCTTTTGGCTGCTCGGGACAAAGTTCTAAGAAAGGTTGGGAAAGATGCCATTGGAAAACTTGTGGCCTATAGTTCTGATCAAACTCATTCTGCTCTACAGAAAGCCTGCCAGGTACATCAAAATCTTGTACGAGTACTCCAGTTCTTTTGGCATTAGAACCGCTCGATCCATTGGCATATTTAGCTGTGTATTTTATGGATTGCAATACTAGTAATTGTCAAAGTTAGGGATATGTTGATTATTTTGCAGATATAGAGGGGTCACTTTTGTGGAGCAATTTTGTTCCCTGGCCGACATTTGTTGAATTCGTAATTTATCTGTATTTGTTGCTTCATTTACAATTTGTGGCAGATAGGAGGGATTCACCCAGAAAACTGTCGAGTGCTGAAAACGGACCCTTCCACTGAACATGCTCTAGCTCCTGAATCGCTCAGTCAAGCAATTTCACAAGACATAGCTTCTGGTTTAATTCCCTTCTTCTTGTGTGCTACAGTAAGGAAACTAAAAAAAAAATACAAAGAAGCTTTTCTGATTGTTGCATGCTTGTCCTGCCTGCATTTTGTGCTTGCTGCTTCATTGCACTTAACTTTTTCCATGGAAAACTGGAGTACTTTGCAATGATTACTTTCTCAATGGAAACATTAATATTTACCTACAGTCCATTTTACCTATATGTGTATTATGGAGGGGGTACTCTCTATTATGGTTTGGATGGAGTGCTTGAGACTCTTTTTCATGATGTCTACGTTATTGCTAATAATTTTTCTGCAGATGCACTAATCTATTGTTTTACATTTACTCTTATATGATCAGTGACGGTTTTTCTCATTGTCTAAGTTAGATTGGGGGATGTCAAGTGTCGATATGTTTTTTCACATCCTTGATGGTGGAGCTCCTGCTCATTAGATACCTAAACTTAATACTGTAATTTGAACTTGAGATTGTACTGTGTTGTTTATTATAGTAAACTGAATTGAAATACAAAAACACGTATACGAAAAGACCTTAATTATTTTAGCCTGCATTGTGGGTGGTAGGGGAGGTGCTCGGTCATCATTTATTTTTCAACTAGTAATTAATCATGACTACTTGAGAGACTTTGGGATAGTGTTTACTCAATTTCAGATAAACAAAAAGAAAAATTTACAGTGGATTTAGACTGTTTTTACTACTGTTATCCTACTAGATAAGAGACTTGTTTTAATATACAATGAAAGGTTATGGTCAATATAAAGCTTGCCTATCTATTTGTAGGTTGGTACCACATCATCAACAGCTGTGGATCCTTTGCTTGAATTAGGAAATATTACAAAGGTGAGATTTTCGAATAAATTTAGATAAATGTCAGGATGTTACAATAAGAAAACGTAAATTGTGGCAGTTGTCTCATGCCAAGTTTCTTTTTCATGTTCCACTCCTCCCGTCACTTACTGTTTTATGAAAAGGGCAGTTGTTTGTGTTGCTTCAAGTTTATGCAAAATTTCAAATCTTTGTATCAGTGCCTAACGAAATGATTAGGAGGCCTGCTTAAGACAATGAGTGCAAACACTATCTGCATGTTGACTCTTCCATGAGATTTATATCTAAGCTGCAAGTCTTACACGCCGTTATTGATCTCCCGAGGTAGATCTATTATTCAGTATATTCACCATCTTACCCAAGCAAAATTTAAACTACTATATTCGCCATCTTACCTTAGCAACACAGACAATCTTGCTCAGCAGTCATCCAGTCTAGATACAATACCACAGATTAAATGGGGTTGTGATGCAGGACTGCCTTTTGAATAATAATAGAATTCAAGGTTTTCCTGCAACAATTATAAGACGAAAAATCGACAGAAAAAAATGCTAAAGAATCTCTCTCGGAAATTTTTTAATGAAGTCTCATCATTAAGTTGCAAAACTTACACAAAAATTTCTCATTCCCACTCTTCTTAAGCTTGGGAGACATTATAAAATATTTATAGACACTTAGATATCCTAATTCCGCAGTGACAATGACAAGGAATCTTAACAATTTAGAAACTCCACTTCGACAAGTGTTTGACAGCTAATGAATTTGTGACCCAATGCTAACTAACAAGAATCTAACTTGTAGAAAAGAACACTAAAAGTATGGACACAAAATAAATACTAACTAAAGAGAATACTAGGTGATAAATATAGGTAAGAAGTTTGTCTTAGATTTAAAATAGAGTTCATCCAAAATTTTCATGTTTATATGCATTTGGGTTGTTTTTATGCAGCATCTTATCTTTATAATTCCACATGCCATAGATCTATCTGCAAAATGCTTATTATTCCAAAGGGACACTAAATGCACTTATGATGGATGCACAACTACTTGACAGAGTAATGGGATCTGGTTTCATGTGGATGCTGCTTATGCTGGAAGTGCTTGTATTTGCCCAGAGTTCCGCCACTATATTGATGGTGTTGAAGAGGCCGACTCATTTAACATGAATGCACATAAGTGGTTTTTAACTAACTTTGACTGTTCAGCTCTTTGGGTTAAGGTTTGTCTCTTTTTTCATATTATCTCCAACACATGCAATTTTTATCAATGCCATCATGGCTTATTTTCTCATATTTGGTTGCTAAGGATGCCCGGAATGGATAAGACTGAAAAATAGTTTATATGTATCAACTATTTGAGAAATGTTCAACAGAGTACTAGGAGCTTCACAAAGAATCTCTTTTTTCTGCTTATTTGTTTCAATTGAAGAATTTATAAGCGTGTCTTTTCCTTCGTCAAAGAAACAGCTCGGTGCTGCTGATAAGTTCTAAGGACTTAATTATCAAGTTATGCTAGATATTCTTTTAGCACTATGATGTTATAAAAAATCTAAATTAGCTTGATTACTCTCATTCTTCTGTCAATTCTCATGCGGTATTAAGTGATAGTTATTCTATGATTTGCGTAGCATGAAACAGCTTCACTGTGTGTCTGGTTCCACTTACCTGCTACTTACGTAGTTACCTTTTTCTTCGAATAATCTATTGTTATTATATTGAGAACTTCTAAACATGGATGAAAAATACTGTTTAAGAATTTTTTTATGTTTTCCTAATATATTATATTCCTAGAATAAAACAAATTTATGGTATTTCCTCATCAACAGGACAGAAGCGCGCTCATTCAGTCACTATCAACAAATCCCGAGTTTCTTAAAAACAAAGTAAGCATGTTGAAGTACTACCTATATATTTTCTACTGATGTATTTGTAGAACAATATTGATTGATATGCCTCATATTTAATTACTACATGTTCATTTTTTTATGGCGAGATGAACTTAATCAACTTTTTGGTAACTGAGGGTGTTGGTTTAATTTTCGTCGTGTTATTTAGTGGTGTGCAAATACATCAAAAATCAATTTTATCTTAATCTAATCCATTTCAACCACGTATGAAAGATTCATTTGGGGCATATTGAAAGAGATTTTCATTTTGTGATTGATAGGCACCTGCAAGTTTGTTCCACTTAATTGTTTGTTGTTAGGGGTATCACGAGGATTAGTAGAATAAATTTTAGAAGCGTGTAACTATAAAATGGGGGGCTAGGGTATTTGTTTCTTTTGAGGCAGAAATTAGAGGTCAAATGGGGAGAGAGTTAAGCCTCTCAAAAGCCCAAGTCCGCTGTATTTTCCTTTCGTGTCTTACATTACTGCAATACAATACAATTACAATTCCATTCATTGCAATATTACAACTCGGTTCATATCAATCTATTATCATTCCACTTCACTGCAATTTTACAAATCAGAATCCTACCAGATATATATTATGCAAAGCTCATTTTCCTATGATAATCAATGTTCTCATTTATGCGATTGTCATTCAGGCTTCTCAAGGAAACATGGTTGTGGATTACAAAGATTGGCAAATCCCTCTTGGCCGCAGGTTCAGGTGCGTCATCTGATATTACAGAAAGACACGTCTTCGCTTCTTGACCATTATGATAACTCGAAACCAGGTTCTCGTTTAAAAACTTCTACATTTAGCGCATATGTTAAAAATAACAGTCGGAAAACATTCATGGTCAGAATTGGAGGAACAATAGAATGAAAATGATAATCTTTTTGATAGACCACCGATTCATTTCACATATTCTAGAAGGGGTAAGAAGGGGATCTCACACAGAGAAGGAGAGGGAGTGAAGCTAAATTCTGTTGGAGGGAATAAAGGGTAACAACTTTCGGTTAGGAGAGCCTATAAATAATAGCATTAAGGGAGTAATAGGCAGGCATATTTTGGGTGAGTCTTGAGTAGTTTGGTTCTATTTACAGCCTTCTTTAGGCTTTGCTTTCAATTCCAATCCTGTAATCGTTCTTATTATCAATAACAGCATACGTATTCAATACTTGTTCTATTCTTTCCAGTGGAATCCTATCAATTGGTATCAGAGCAGTTCTTTCCTATGGCACAGAAGAAAGCAGATAGCAGGATCGACACCATGGAAAGGGATATGGAGGAGATGAAGACATCAGTGTAGCAACTAACTCAAAACATGGCAATAGTAGTGCAATCGATGGAAGAAACAAAGAAAACTGTTGCAGCTCTCTCCACCCTCGTGGGGGGGCTTGGCCAAAATTCGAGAGAAGGGAAGACTAGTGTAACTGGGGGACCAGTGCAGCCAGAATTCATGAAGACCCACTGTGGGGTCGAGCAAGAAAAATGGAAAGAAGGCATGGGAGAAGCCAGTTATGGCAAGACCATAACCAACACCATGCAGGGCAGGGAGGAAGAGAACTGGAGAAGGGTGCGAAAGCTAGAGATGCCCATCTTCAGTGGAGAAAACCCAGATGGGTGGTTGTATCGGGCGGAGAGATACTTCGAGGTTAACGGATTGACAGAACGGGAGAAGTTGGGGGCAATTGCGGTCAGCTTGGATGGCGATGCGTTATCTTGGTTGCAGTGGACAGAAGCCAGAACACCCATTCAAACATGGCAGCAGTTTCGGGAGCAGCTGCTGTTACGATTTCGCCCCACACAAGAGGGAAACCTCTGCGAAAAATTCCTGGCAGTAAAACAGAGGGGGACGGTGGCAGAATTCAGGCGTGAGTTCGAGATGCTAGCTGCGCCTCTGAGAGAAATTTCAGATGTGGTGTTGGAGAGCATTTTTGTTAACGGGCTGAGACCAGAGATACGGGCTGAAGTGAGGTTATTGGGCCCAAAGGGGCTAGGCCCAATCATGGAGGTGGCCCAGAAAATAGAAGACAGGAACCTTATTTTGAGAAATATCCAAGGGGCTATGGGACATAAAACAATCAGACCCGTCTCTACCTCCAATCGACCAGACGCGAAGAGGTTCAAAGAGTTCCCAACCAGAACCGTCACCGTCGGGGAGAAATCAGGCGCCGTGAGGCGCGATTTTCCGGTGAAGCGATTGTCCGACGCTGAGTGGCAGCTCCGGTGTGCCAAGGGGCTGTGTTTCACGTGCGATGAGAAGTTCGTGGTGGGACACCAGTGTCGAAATCGGGAGCTTAGGGTCCTGCTGGCAGGAGGAGATACCGAGGAAGAGGATGGAGAAGACGCCTGGGTGAGCGAAGAGCATCCCATCGAGGTAGGAGACCCAGTCGAACTGTCCCTTAACTCCGTGGTAGGGTTGACTACGCCTGGGACGATGAAGCTAAAGGGAATGGTGGCAGGATGCGGGGTAGCTGTGTTGATTGATTGTGGAGCAACCCACAATTTTATCTCTCTGAAACTGGTACAGGAGTTGGAATTACCGACAACAGCCACTACCAACTACGGAGTGGTGATAGGATCAGGAAAATCTGTACAAGGGAAGGGGATATGCAGGGGGGTGATTTTGGAGGTACAAGGGCTGACTGTGGTGGAAGATTTCCTTCCTTTAGAGCTGGGCAGTATAGATGTAGTGTTGGGAATGCAGTGGCTCGGGACTTTGGGCAATATGGAAGTCAACTGGAAACGCTTGACGATGAGGTTCAAAATGGGCGACTCGGTGAGAACATTGACAGGGGATCCCGAACTGCACAAATCAAGGGTGTCCTTGAAGGTAATGATGAAGGCCTTACAACAAGAGGGCCAGGGAGTATGGGTGGAGTGGAAGGAGCTGCAGGGTGAGGATAAAATCAGTAAGAAGGAGGCTATGCCAACTGCAGAAATACATGAGGTCCTGCAACAGCACCAACAAGTGTTTAGCGAGCCATCGGGACTACCACCCGGCCGCGAAACTGACCACACCATCCCACTACGGGAGGGAACCGACCCAGTTAACGTGAGACCTTTCAGGTATCCCCATATTCAGAAAAATGAGATCGAACGGTTGGTTCAGGAAATGTTGACTGCTGGGATCATACAACCCAGTGTCAGCCCGTTCTCTAGTCCTGTTCTACTGGTAAAGACAAAGGACGGGAGTTGGCGTTTTTGTGTGGATTATAGAGCCTTGAACAAGGCCACCATACTGGACAAGTTTCCCATTCTGATCATCGATGAACTGCTGGACGAATTACACGGTGCTACAATCTTTCCGAAGCTGGATTTGAGGTCAGGTTACCACCAGATTAGGGTGAAGCAGGAGGATGTACACAAGACTGCATTCCGAACTCATGAAGGGCACTACGAGTTCTTGGTTATGCCTTTCGGTCTCTCTAACGCACCAGCCACGTTCCAATGTCTCATGAATCAGATCTTTCGAAAGCAGTTGAGGAAGTTCGTGTTGGTCTTCTTCGATGACATCTTGGTCTATAGCAAGGACTTGGAGGCACACAAGGAACACTTGAAGGAAGTCCTGACGGTCTTATCAGCAAATCAACTTTACGCCAACACAAAGAAATGTCATTTTGGGAAGTACCGAATAGAATATCTGGGGCACATAGTCTCCGCTGAAGGAGTACCAGCCGATCCTGGCAAGATTACTGCAATGATACAGTGGCCGACCCCCCGGAACATTCGCGAGCTCCGAGGATTCCTGGGATTAACGGGATACTACAGGAAGTTTGTGGCTGGCTACGGGGCAACTTCATGGCCTCTTACACAGCAGTTAAAGAAGGATGCGTTCAAGTGGAATGAGGAAGCAGAGGCTGCTTTTCAGAAATTGAAGTTAGCCATGGCAACTGTTCCTGTATTGGCTCTACCAGACTTCTCGAAGCCTTTTGTTATTGAGACAGATGCCTCGGGCTACGGGTTGGGTGCAGTACTTATGCAGGAGCAACGCCCTATTGCCTACTACAGCCAGGTTCTATCGGGGAGATCTCAACATAAGTCCGTTTACGAGAGGGAGCTGATGGCAATTGTCCTGGCCGTCCAAAAATGGAGGCACTATGTATTGGGGAGGAGATTTGTAGTGCGTACTGATCAGCGGAGTTTGAAGTACCTTTTAGAACAACGAGTAATTCCGGAAGAGTTCCAGCGATGGGTGACAAAACTGATGGGGTATGACGTAGAGATCCAGTATCGGCCTGGGTTAGAGAACAAGGCGGCGGACGCATTATCGCGCCTCCATCCTCCTGTCGAGTTGGCAACAATCTCCAGCCAAGGCTTCATAGACAGCCTGGTCGTAAATACTCAGGTGGAAGATGACCCTTTCCTCTCTAAAATCAAAAAAGGGCTGCAAGAGGACCCAGAGTTACACCCACATTTTTCGGTCGAACAGGGAAGGTTACTGTACAAGGGACGTCTAGCGCTACCGCAGTCCTCGCCACTGATTGCAGCTATTCTGAGGGAGTTTCACAGTAGCCCATCAGGGGGGCATTCTGGTTTTCTCTGCACTTATAAGCGCATGACTAGCGAACTATATTGGGTGGGAATGAAGAGGGACATCAAGAAGTTCGTAGAAGAGTGTCCCATATGCCAACAAAGTAAGAACCTTGCACTTTCCCCAGCCAGTCTCTTGCAACCTCTGCCTATTCCCCAACGTGTATGGGAAGACATTTCAATGGATTTTATAGAGGGTCTACCGAAATCTGGAGGTTACAACTCCTTATTGGTGGTGGTTGATCGTCTTAGCAAGTATGCTCATTTCTTACCACTAAAACATCCCTTCACAGCAGAATCAGTAGCTACACTTTTTGTCAGAGAAATAGTCAGGCTTCATTGCATCCCTAACTCTATTGTCTCGGACCGTGACAAAGTATTTGTGAGCAGGTTCTGGTCAGAACTTTTTCGCCTACAGGGCACTTACCTACGACGGAGCACGGCCTACCACCCACAGACGGATGGGCAGACTGAAGTGGTTAATAGGTGTGTTGAGGCTTATCTACGGTGTTTTGTAGGGGATAAGCTAAAAAGCTGGAGCAGTTGGATTCCGTGGGCAGAATACTGGTATAACACCACATTTCATTCTTCTACAAACACTACCCCATTCAGAGCAGTGTATGGAAGAGACCCTCCCCCGCTAATCCGTTATGGCAGCCGAACCACAGTATTACAATCAGTGGAACAGCAGCTGCAGACCAGGGACCACATTTTGGATGAACTCAAATCCCACCTGCTCCACGCCCAGGAGAGAATGAAGGAAACTGCAGATCGTCGGAGGCGAGACATTCAATTGGAAGTAGGGGATTTGGCGTATGTCAAGCTCCGTCCCTATCGTCTCCGCTCTCTCGCCAAGAAACCAAACGAGAAGCTGGGGCCTAAGTACTTTGGCCCGTTTGAGGTAGAAAAACGTATAGGGCTTGTGGCATATCGATTGAAGTTACCTCCAACCACGGCTATCCATCCTGTGTTCCACATATCGCAACTAAAGAAGGCACTAGGAGCACAAGATGCAAGTCACGAGTTTCCCCCTCACCTTGACGCTAACTTGGAATGGGTCGTAGAGCCTGAAAAGGTCTTGGAAATCCGTCCCAAAAACTCTGGAACACCCACAGAAGTACTTATGCAGTGGAAGGGGCTGCCATCATCTGAAGCTTCCTGGGAATCAGTTGAATCCATTTTGCAGCATTTCCCCGATTTCCACCTTGAGGACAAGGTGTCTTTGGAAACCGGGGGTAATGATAGACCACCGATTCATTTCACATATTCTAGAAGGGGTAAGAAGGGGATCTCACACAGAGAAGGAGAGGGAGTGAAGCTAAATTCTGTTGGAGGGAATAAAGGGTAACAACTTTCGGTTAGGAGAGCCTATAAATAATAGCATTAAGGGAGTAATAGGCAGGCATATTTTGGGTGAGTCTTGAGTAGTTTGGTTCTATTTATAGCCTTCTTTAGGCTTTGCTTTCAATTCCAATCCTGTAATCGTTCTTATTATCAATAACAGCATACGTATTCAATACTTGTTCTATTCTTTCCAGTGGAATCCTATCACTTTTCTTGGCAAGAGAATCAATTAGGAAAAAAACAATTTGTGAACTTATCAGTGACATCTTCGTTTTTTTTCTGGAAGAATGCTGTGTCTTGGGGTAAATAACCCGCTAATGAACATTGAAGTATTCATTCTTGATAAAGACCAAGTCGATCACCACTAAAAATTATAGAAGCCATTAAATTTCTTTATCTTCAGAAAATATTTTGACGCTTGTTTTCATCTCAATGATGCGTACTACTAGCCTTAAATAATGCTTGATTTCATAACATGCAGTCCGCACTAGCAAGTTCAAATCTTTCTGCAGTTCTAGCATTAACGTGACTGGTTTTCTGTGAAATTAGTTGTCTTCTGAATATTTGTTTCATTTTTTAGGAGCAAAACTGCAGTTTACCATATCTAATTGTGTTTCTTCTCAGATCTCTCAAACTGTGGATGGTGTTAAGACTGTATGGGCTGGAAAACTTGCAAGCTTACATAAGAAAACATATTGAATTGGCTAAAACATTTGAAGAACTAGTGAAGCAAGATCCAAGATTTGAGGTAATGACGTTTCTCGTCAATTTCTTCGATTGATAAAAGCATCCTAGAACACCGTCTCTATATTTAAACCAACGAACTTTACGTAAGTAAATTTGTTTAATCTTTGAAGATGTCTGCCGAATGTGTTCCTTCTTAGGCTCTGTTTATTCTTTCGTATTCTGTTTGGTGAAATAACTACTGAAAAACAATGCATCTAATGGCTACAAAAACATGCAGGTTGCTGCTCCTCGAAAATTTTCTTTAGTTTGCTTTCGTCTGCTGCCTCCTCAGAACAAAGAAGATTGTGCCAACAAATTAAACCATGACCTATTGGATGCTGTAAACTCGACTGGAAAAATTTTCATCTCTCACACGGTATGCTGAAATATATATTACAGTTATACGATTATCAGCCTCCATTCTTTTTTCTAATATTGAATCACGTCATCTTTAAAGTTCATCTTTAATAAAACTGTTAAGAAATTAAGGTTTCCACCCCCACTCCCCATCCCAACCCCAAATTCAAAATATGTGCTAATATGTTGCCGACTCTCCCAACTTTGAAATCCTGGATCCTCACTGGAAAACAAGTAACATATAGACCATGTTGACTAGTATTTTAACATGAGTATATGCACAGGTTCTATCAAGTAAATATGTACTGCGCTTCGCAGTGGGGGCTCCATTGACAGAAGAGAGACACATTGTTGCAGCTTGGAAGGTGTTACAAGAAGAGGCTTCTTCTCTACTAAGGGTTTTGTAGAGTAAGCCTATTCTTTGTCATTTTATTCATTAGAATTCAGGACGTTCTTGTTTGGATCATAGATCTTATCCAAATGGAATTAAAAGGTTTGCAACTTTAATAATCTGTGTATTTTATGTTAGATTAAACGGGATGAAGTTAAAAAAATAAAAAACACGTGCTATATTTGTTCATTATGTCGTACAATAATATCAAGAGTGCATATTAATGTTATGGTCCAATTGAAATGACATATCGGGTTGTGGGCCACATGGTCCCGAACCGGCCCAATTAATCTTAAATAAAAGTCCATACAGCCACTAGAGGCATATGGTGATGTCCTTGGAAATCCAACTTTAAACCATAATTTAAAGTGAAAATGACAGCACAGCAGCTATTTTAATTGGATTTAAGAGCCAGTTTGTTTTGCATTAAAATCTGATTTTAATCTAAGTCAAAGTCAAACAATCAATATTAACCACATCTTTCATGGGTTCCACAACTTTTCAATCACACATTTCAAAAACTTCTATCATAATCTACTAAAAATCTAATTTTAATCCTCACCAAACACCCTCTTAATTGTTTTTATTCAAATATCAGATTATAATTATATTTTAATTTATAACTACACATTTCAAAAACTTCTATAAAATTTACTAAAAATCTAATTTCAATCCCTACAAAACACCCTCTAAATGTTGAGATTTTTCGTCCAAAATAATGGTCAAATAACGGATTTTCGGAACTAATAGAAGTTCAGTCTGCTTCCTCAAAATCCACAAGTTAGATGTCAAGTGCTCTTTAGGAGGACAGTCTACCATAAGATCAAGTTATGGAGAATATGTAATCAACTCCTTTTTCATAGATAAGTACTTAGAATTGTGGGTAGTCCATTTTACTAAATATGTTTGTGTATTAAAATTTGTTAACTATTTTATATAATTTTATACAATTGGAAGTGTAGTCACTTCCCATACTATCTGAATACTTCGATTACTGAATTTTGATGACAATTAACATGCTTGTTGCACATCGTCACTACTTTAATGCATGTAAAACTATGAAGTAACGAATATTCTAATTGAATTAAATTAGCATCAGTGGATCAACCAAAGAATATATGTTTGCCATCCACACCAGAATAAATAAAGTTTCTCAAAAAAGAAAAAAAAAAAATCTACTATTGGATGAGGATCCATTTTACTGATGGGATTTATCGCTACTTTGGTATATTGAAAATTTGGAAGATATCATTATACTGAACCAAATTCATTTATCACTACTTAGGTATATTGCATATTATGCGGATAAAAGAATAATTGAACAAACATCGAATAAATCATTATTTTCTCTCTTTCTCCGAGGATATATTTTATTGATGGGATTTATCACTACTTTGGTATATTGGAAGATATCATTATACCGAACCAAATTCATTTATCACTGCTTAGGTATATTTTATATTATACGGATAAAAGAATAATTGAACAAACATCGAATAAATCATTATTTTCTCTCTTTCGTCGAGATGATAGGAGCGAGAAAGCTTCTCCGTCTTGTCGAAATTGTGTGGGTATTTGTTCATTTTATAACGTGCTATTTGTTGGTTGGTAGCTTGTAAAGCAGGGTGATAATGGAGCACCTGACTTTTGAAATTAAGATAATATTACTTTTGTTACTTAGCATGAAGCTGGAAGGGCAAAGTGGAAACAGAATGGCAGGATAAACAGTTACAACTTTTGTTACATATGAGCCCTGTGTTATTGAACAGAATAATGTTATTTATCATCATGATGATAAAACATCAATGATGTGGCGGTCTATGTGAAATAATGAGATTGGACATTTCGATTTTTACGAGAGGGAGAGGGGGATAGAGAGAAAAATGTGATGGATAATGAGTTGTCACATCACCGATGTTTCATCATTGTGATGATAATAATCATTACTCTACTGAACAATGCACTAGTTGGAATTTGCCATTATTCAACATGGAATCTATTAACCAACATAATTTCTTGACTAAGTATTGAGAAAATCCTATAGTTATTACTCAATTTGGTAAATAAATTTGATTGTGACTGAATCTTTTAACTTGTTCAATATAGAGGTGCGCATTTATGGCAAAAAATATTAGAAACATATTGATCTAATTGAGCCAAGAAAAATATGAAGGTTTTGCCAATTCCATAGACAATTCTTACCGCTTAGGTAAAAGGGTCTTTTTGAGTATCCTACTTAAATAAAAGAGTGAGTTTGGTGGCACTATTC
>CAIGRT010021018.1:0-13823 GCA_903798405.1 Fraxinus platypoda | reverse complement strand
CTCGTCTAGTCCATTGCTTGGCCTCTACGCATCGCCACGCATTACGCTATTTAGAACACTGGGATAGATTCATAATTGTCCTTTGTCAATGAAAAAGATTGATTACCGAGTGAATCAATTTGAAAACGTATATTTTATTTATAATTATACTAATATCTAATAATTAATAAGGCAGGCAATTATAATTAATAAATTAATTAATATTAACGAGCGGATTAATTGATAAGTATATGAGAATAACATATGAGAATTTCTTTGTCGTAAATTTATGCAGTTTTGGACCCGGGGCAGTCGTTGATGAATGAAATGCTAATCACAATCTTGAAATATGACCGTTTTGTATGATGATGGACAAAATCCAAAATCCTTCTAGTACGTTGGAATTTAGGGATGAACATGATATGTTATGATTTAGTTTCAATCCGATGAGAATCAAATCATATCAGGTAGCAATAAGAATTTTATTATGTATGTNGATTTAGTTTCAATCCGATGAGAATCAAATCATATCAGGTAGCAATAAGAATTTTATTATGTATGTAAATATATAATGAAGGTCCACGACCGTTTCTTGACAATGACAAAGCGTTGACACTTATCACGCTTATGCACATAATGAAGAGCATTATTTTATCAAGGTGGGTCAATAGTATAATTGTCTTAGAACCTTTTACATAATTGCATCTCCTCCTACATGGTTGTCACATGTCCTCATGGGTTTTCCTAAAGATGTAGGTTGTCTCTTATCCTCCACTTCAACGTAGAAGAGGTATTGAGAAACCTTTTTTGTATGGCACATCGTCTTAGAGTATAAATTCTTAGCTCTTCTTATAAACTTGTGGGCCTCTTCCTTATTCTCATGAAGGACTTGGCCATTAAGGAAGGTTATAATTAGCTTAGTGGTATACAAATGGGTGGACCAATTCGAGCAAGCCCATCGGATATTGAACTGGTATGGCCCAACATTGTTAAAGGATCGGCCCGTCAAGATATTGAGATACGTTGCCATGTTCTTCTCCTTTATGATAAAGTTGTCATTTACTTGTCTTACCATTAGTTGAGAGTCGATGCTCACAAAAAACCTTTTTAATTGCACTTCACGGGCTAGCTTGAGCCTCGCAAGAAGCGCTTCATATTCAAGGACGTTGTCGAAGGCTTTGAAACTAAGCCTTATTGTATAGTTGAGCTTATGCCCTTTCGGACTTACTAAAACAACCTGTGTCCAGAGCCTGCCTCTCTCGATAAACCGTCAACAAAGAGGTGCCAAGTTTGGGATTCATCGGATTCCATTGTCACCTCTACTTTAGGGACATTAGTGAATTTTGTCACGAAGACGACAAGAGTTTTCCAGTTGATGGAGGTCCTCAACATAAAGATAATATCAAATTAACTCAGCTCTACAACTCAATTTATTAACCTTCCAGAGGCGTCTGACTTTGAAACACCTGTTTATGTGGGAAATTTTTAAGCACGTGAATGTTGTGAGCCTGGAAATAAGGCCTCAACTTTCTAAAAGAGGTGACAAGAGATAAGGCAATCTTTTCTATGTCGGGGTAGCAGGTCTTCGCATGTAAAAGTGTATTGCCAACATAGTAAACGAGCAATTGTTGGTTGCCTCTTATCACATAAACACGAAGCTAGTGGCATCTTATGAATTGGCCAAGTGTAGCAGCAAGGATTCTCTAACCTTAAGCTTGGAGAGGAGAGGCTTGCTGAAGTGATTTTTCAGCGCTTGGAAGGCCTCTTCACACTCCTCCGTCTATTAGAACCTCTTTTTTCATTTGAGAACTTTGGCGAAGGGAAGGCATTTTTCGGTGACTTTAGAGATAAAATGACTCGGTGCTATCACATGTCCAGTGAGACTCTGTACTTCTATGGGCTTCAAAGGCGAAGACATCTCTTACTAAGGCATTTATCTTCAGGTTCGGCCTCGATGCCTTTCTAATTGATAATGTAAACTATGGACTTTTGGAAGACAATGTCGAAGGCACATTTAAGGGGGTTCAACCTAATCTTATACCTTCTTAGGATTTAGAAAGTCTTGTCTAGATGTCTAACGTGATCATTAGTCTTAAGACTCTTTACTAGCATATCATCTATGTACACATCCATTATTATGTTGATCAATTCAACTAAAATTTTGTTTATTAGCATCAGTAAATGGCTCTGATGTTTTTGAACTCAAAGGGCATTACTTTATAGCAATAGAAGCATCTGCCTATAATGAAGGAGGTGTGTTCCTCATTCGAAGTGTACATGGAAATTTGATTGAAGCTTAAGCAGGAACCCATGAGAATAAGTAATTTGTGTCCTGCATTACATCAAGATTAGTTGGTTGATTCTAGGCAAAGAGAATCTGTCATTGGGGCATGCTTTATTCAGACCGGAGAAAGCTATACAAATCCTCCACTTGCTATTATATTTTAGCACCAGCATTGGATTGGAGATCCATTTAGGATAATGAGCCTCTTTAATTAAGCGATTAGCCACAAGTTTGTAAACTTCTTTCTTCAATGCCTCATATTTTTTTAGGTTAAAGGGCCACCTTTTTTATTTATGGGGGCAAAATCTAGGTCAATCTTTAGAAACTGGCAAATGAATTTTTTTTTGTCAATGTCAAACATATTTTCATGCTTCTATCCAAAGACGTCTAGATTCTAGCATAAGAACATCTTCAGGGCAGCCTTCACATTCTCTAATAGGTTTTTCCAACTTGAAGCACTCTCATTGGGTCTCTAGGCCTATCGAAAAGCTCTCCAATTCTTTTATCGAAGTTATCTCAGTGATACGGGGACCCATCGATTACCATCCCTTCTTTAGGGGCAACTATGGTTGTCGTCCATTTTTTAGGGGCTTCGGTCACATCTTTCTTTTTCGATGGAAGATATGTTATACCAATATCTTTCCTTTCCTTAGGAGCTTTAGTCATTTTAGTGTCTATTAACAGTATGTTAACCTCACGGTTAATTAATTTTCATAGGGAGTTCATGTAGCATTTCCTGGCATCAGGTTGGTTGCCTTTAACAATGGTGATGCTATAATCCATGGGGAACTTCATGCAGAGGTGGTGTATGGATTTAGCTGCCCATAGCTCTTTTAGGGTTGGTGACCTAACATTCCATGGTAGGCTGGCTTGTTGTCTACAATTAAGAATTCTATAAATTGGTGAGCTACTTGGGTTTCTGTACCCATTTCTATGACAAGACTTATTATGCTTCTTAGGGTGGCATTGTCGACTTTGAACCCAAAAGTAGGTCGGTGGTTGGAGTTAATGGGTGATCCAGCTGCATCTTGTCAAATGTGGCTTCGAAAGATGATGTTGATGAAGCATCCATTGTCCACTAGCATTCACTTCAGCACATTGTGGGCCATTATTGACCTCACCAATAAGGTAACACGATGGGGGTAGAACACTCCCTTAGCATCGCCTTCTTCAGTGAAGGTGATGGGCTCCACCACGCTTGATACATGAGGTAAATTGTTGACTATGTAGCTTATCATAAGGGTCTTTTGCCTCCCTTACATAATTTTTTTTAGCATTCTTAGACTACATTCGGCCTCCTAAATGGTGTCTATTTCCTAGATGGGACCATGGTTTACTTATCTATATGCCAAGGCTGCTCTTTTGTTTCTTGTCTTAGTCAAGGTGCGTTATCCCTAGGAAGTCATCATGCCTCTCTCTGTTAAGGTTTTGCATGTTACCTCGGTAGGGACAAATTCATATTTCTTTGTTGGAAGAATTTCTTAGGTCCACGAGGATTTCTTCTATCCGTATATAATAAACGGTCTAGGTCATTGGTCCTGAGATACCTGTTATGAACCCACTCGATATTAAGAACGTTTTGATATCACTTGTTGAGAAATCGGCCAAATAATTAAAGGCGAAAAATNTGATGATGAAGCCATACATTTCACCAGTAGCCTACTGCCACTAGCATTCTTCTTGCTTGTTGATTTTTGGTTCTTGATTATGCATGTCAATCTTGAACATCCCACTATAGAATGTTATGAACCAACTCGATATCAAGAACGTTTTGATATCACTTGTTGAGAAATTGGCCAAATAATTATAGTCGAAAAAATATGGTCAATATGAAATTTAATGGATCACACAACAATCGAGAAAATTGTATAAGAGGAGAATTTATTATACCAAGAAATAAATTATTGTCTTAAAAGATTTTGATCCTCTCAATCTGATCTAAACAATTCTATCTTGTTTCTAATGTATACAACAATGATCTAATTGTTATAATCTCTCTTGTGTCTTGCATTTTTCTCTCTTATGAAGTGCATATACTTTGTAGAGTATTTCTAGAAGTCAAATCTCGAAGTTGTGGATGAGGTAGAGTCAAAGATGATGAAGAAGTCCCAAAATTCAGATAAAAATGAAAAACTTGAAAAATCTGCTACCGGGGGGCTAGGCGCCCAACCCGATGCTGCAGCACCCGGTTCCCTACCCCATTCAGGCACCGGCACCCCTTGCTCGGCGTTGCGGCACCAGGCTTGCTGAAATTATTTCCGCAGCGCCAAGTTCCCTGCCCCATTCAGGAGCCGGCACCCCTTGCCCGGCGTTGCGGCGTCGAGCTTGCTGAAATTATTATTTTTCTTTCTTTTCCACTCCAAAGTATTTTACTTCATCTTCAAGTCCTTAATTCAATCAAACTCCCAAAACACCATGAAATTTGATTCCTAATCAAACCAGACTTCTAAACCAACATTAAACAAACTTCCTTCATGTAACAAACTTCAAAATCACATTGAATTTTTGTCGCAAAACCTAACAACTGTTGGGCTATATTGTCTCTAGCTTCATAGTATACCGACTACTAAGGTTCAACATCTTAATGCCTATAGAAGCTAGGTCCTGCCTCATCATAAACAGGCGATGGGAAGGTATTCAATGCCTAGTGGTATAGGTCTAACCAGAGATGAGATAGGTATGTTATTTTCTTTATTGGTGCCATTAATAGTTTACCATATTGGAAGTTTAGCCTCTACCTCGATGCTTTCGTGATATAGATGGTCCACCACTACCTCTGTTTCATGGTCTATCATCTCTTCAACGATGATATTCTTTTTGACCAGTCCCACTAATTGATAGTAGGTGGTTAGATTTTGGTTGCAAACATCTCTCTAGAATAAAGTTTTCATGTTGAGTCATCATTTAATGGTGGAGAAAGCCTCTGCTTCTACTATGTTTTCATAGTAGATCATCTCATCAATGAAGCAGGTTAAGTAATTTTCAGTAACTCACAGCTGCTTGCCTCATGTCATGGAGGCGTTGAATCAGAGCAGTTCCTTGCCTTGAGGATACAAAGAATGTAAGAAATTGTCTTTTTTAGATCTAGCCAACTCCTAATGCTTCCAGGGTGAAACTTGTTATACCACATCTTCATTTCTCCAAAGAGAGATAGGTGAAAAGCTGTGCACTTCAACAAAGGAGAGACTCTAATTATGCCCATATGTGTTTCTTAAATGTTGAGGTGATCTTCTAGGTCATCTCTCCCTTCATACTTAGTCATTTTGGGCAAAATGAAGCTCGGAGGGACGTAAACCAACATGATCTCCTAGGATGAGAAATTGTTATCGTTATCATCAAGCTCGTAGGACCTAGATTGTCCCTCATTATCTGTCCAATAAAGAGTCGATAGTTGGTAGGATAGGAGTTCATAGATTGCTCATACATCGTCGCTTCAGCAGACCTCCTCATCTTCTATCTGTTCTAGATGAGAGTTCATTCTATGGCCTACTTCTAGGTAGGACTTCACTCTTGGGCCTATTTCTAGATGCCTCATCCTGGGGCCTATTTCTAGGCATTCCAAATTCTAACCTTTTGAAGGTGTTGGCAAACCTATCAAGTGTTCACTCTTATTAGTAAATAAAAGAAAATTGTCTTCTCCATTGAACATGTCTGCAGCAGGTTAGCCTCAAGGGTGATTTTGTGAGATATTAACTTCATATCTCTTGTGGTGGGGCTGGTGTCTCTCTCTTTCCTTTGGTTTTAGGGCCTACCATTTTTCAATTCCTCCTCCTCTCCTTGTTGGTTTTCCCATTGACCATGGAAGAAGGAAATTGTCTTCTCCATTTGCATGCCACTTTTACATATGTTAAAGGATGAGATACATTGTGGAGTGTTACTCCATGATGCTTCTTATGTTGGCAATCATGGCTTCTACCTCTTTGGTAAGTCGGGCAATGACCTTTATACCCCTTCTAAATGACCTCGACAATGGTTGGATCTAGTCGAAAGTGGCCACACTATGTTCTAGGCCTACCACTTGAAAAGTTGACTAAAAGCGCATGTTGCAAAGCTGCCAAATGTATTAGACATATGAAAGGTCTTTAGACCGAGGCAATATCATAGAAGATGCCTTCAGTTGTAGCGTGGAGGTTCGGCCTATGTCATATTGCTTCAACTCAATTGCCTAAGTCACTTCAACCTTGTTCTAATTGTCTATGCTAGGCTTAAGAAGACGAAGTGGTGGGGAGTGCATGCCTTGAGTGACTTTTTCTATTTGCCTATCACGTGGCTAGCCTTGTTAGATGAGGCTTAACAGCAACAAATGGTTTCATGTACGCTCATGGAATCGAATCACAATCCAACATAATATATTTTAATGCTTTAGAGAGAAAAAAGTATAGATATAAATTGCTATGAATAAATTTTAGTTTCACTTTTATGTTTTCTTTGCCGAAATTTACTTTAAATTCATAGAAATTAACTTAATTGATGATTTATCTGAGATTATTAAAATCATTTTAAAACTGAATCAATTAGATTCATCCATTTCTGAATTCTAAAAATCAAAATCGGTCCTCACAAAATCAGATAAATGAAGTGCATTTCTTTCTTATTGCAATTTAGTGCCCATTTGACGTAATTTTTTCAAGGAAAGATTTTGCAAAAAAAAATTGAAAATGTATGGTTAAAAATAGAGAAAAATGACGGATCTAAGCGTAAATTATTTTATTGAGAGGGTGTACGATTAAAAAAATTTGAAAAAAAAAATGAATTTTAAAAAATATCTATCAAACAGGAGGTTAATCATCTTTAGTGGAATTCGTTTTGAATTAAGCTAAATGAACATAATGCTTGACATAATGGTTGATCGACCTTTCACATTGCACGTGGGTCCCGACCTGAATTAAATGATGCTGACCTCCCTATGTGTGTGTGGAGTGTCATCCCATATGTCAAGCATTATGTTCGTGTAGCAAAACTCGTTGGTTTTATTAATGAAAGAAGATGGGAGTTGGCAAAAGCAGATTTTTGGTGTTGGGATTTGAATTAAACCATTTATGACCAAATTAATGTATCAAAATTAGCTTTTTTTTTTTTTTTTTTTGGATAAAATTACAATAATTTATTTGCATATTGTGAAATTATGACAATAAAATATCCTTTCCCCAACGGATAGGGACAAGTTGAGGATGAAAATATTTTGAAAAGGAATTTTTAAATTTAAGAAATTGGAAAGACAGCAATGAAAGATACGGCTTTCGATTGCTTCACCAAATGATATTTCTGCGGGTCCCACTTAAAGACCTTAAGGCTTAAACAACTCACAATGACACCCCTAGCATATACATATGGGACCTAAATTTCATCTTCATAGATTTTCAAAATATTTTCTTACAAACTTTTTTGTAGAATCTGAAATTTTTTGAGAGCTTGTTTGGGAAGGATTAAAATCCAATTAAAATTGAAAATATATCCGTTATTGGGTCTCACTCGTCTAATAAAAGTCAACTCCAACGGCTATATTTTTAATTTTAATCTCAATTTAAGTATATAGTTAGATAAATAGACATTTACATAATGAATAATGCTACATGTACGGAAATAGTTACGTAATGACTTACATACAAATGATGTGTCAAAAAGTAAGTCAAGAATTTTTTATTTTTTAAGAAATTCTGACACAATCACATATTTCACCAGATCATGTGTGTGTAAATCTATTATGTATATATAGCACAACCGTTACATAATTAGCTTATCGACTCTGTAAATTGAACATATTCTATAGCGATAACACAAAAACTTTAAATTTATTGAAAATTAAAGTTATAAACAATAACATAGTGACGGTTAATCATTACAATTGTATTAATTGCCAATAATTTTGAAATTCCAAGGGTCATTTCCATTATAGGCCCACCAAATTTTATCCTCTAATATGCAAGTTATGTTACCCAAATTTCCTGCCTATAATGATAATGATATTGAAGAAACTAATCATTTTAATAATCCTGTTTGAGTCAACTCAAATTACAAAATTTCAACTATGAAAATAGTGAATAATTTCATACATATAACGTATTTTTAGTACGAGATGAAGTCATGATAGGATAAAATTTTGTTTTGCGTTGAAATAATACATAGAAAGATTTTCGTAACAATTTTTACGAACCGAGAGAGCCTAGGGTAGCCTCCTATCTCCAACGATGTATATGTACACACAATCATAATCAATATACATAAGAATCTTGATGCGTGTTCTTTATTCCTTTAAAAAATGTATAACGATGTGATTCTTTTTCTCTTATCAAAAAGGATATGTTTATACATTTCGTGTTTTACATTCTTTAGAACATAATTTTTGGTCGCTTTGAAGTTTAGTCTTTAGAATCTTTTCCTTACGAAATACACAATTACTTTACACGCGAGTCACAATAAATTTTTAGAACCATATTTTACAATATAATTGTCAAAGTACAATACTAAACCCCCCTTTTTTTTTTTTTTTTTGAAATTAAAATCCAGATTTTAATTTAAATTGAAGTCAACAACTAATGTAATCGTACAATTTATAGGACCCACGACTTTTTAATTACACAACTCATCAACTTTTTATGAAAATTTACAAAAAAAAAAATCATTTTAATCCGAACCAAATAGTGGCTAAATCCTAACTGTCACTCAGTGCTTGCTTGGAAATGTTTAAAAATTATTTTCTAAACAATAATGGTATTTAGAACTAACGGTGCTTAACATCTGTCTAGATCACTGATTTTTAATAGATATTGATAAAAGTTAATGAAATGTGTTGTTTAAAAGTTAATAAAAAGTTGTTTATTCCTTAAAATATGTGATTGAAAAATAAGTTTTAGTTATTTAAATTGGCGTTAATTTAACATTACACTTTTGATAAAAAAAATAAAAAAAAAGGTAAGAAAGTAGGACTGTTGAATCCGCCATTTATTAATTTTGAACTGTAACAATAATGAGTCGTTGTACTCATAAGCATGTATAAATATGCGGAATTGATCTCCTAAGCATCGCTAATTAGCTTATTCTAAATCGATGATGTGTCATACACTCATACTACAATAGTTGATGTAATCAATTTTGTAATCAATCATTATATATCCGATCACTAATAAGCTAAGTATCGGTACTTAAAAATTAGTCCCATAGAAATATATGCTTAGATAAATTGCTTTTTCTCTTTATTAGTAAAAAAAACTAATTTAACAACGAAGTTGAGCTTAAAAGCCCTAAAATTCAAAGGAATGGCGCCGCAAAAATTCAGCCGTTGAAGAAGACAAAATACCATAAATATAGAAATAAATGCATACAGAATAAATGGAAGGAGAATCAAATTTGCAGTTTGAAACTTTGAATAGGTTGTCGTGGACCCCACTACAGAAGTGGTAACGAGCTGGCAATACAGACTGTTACCCCCACGCCTCCATATTAATCCCCCACTCTCTGCTTGAATTATCATAAATCCAAGAACTTTTTGTTTATTATCTTCAATTGCATAAATCCAAGCATTTCTTGTTTATTTTCTTGAATTGTGTAAGCATGGCTGAAGAAACAAAGAAATCTGTTGCTGTGGCTGTGGCTGCAACTGAAGAGGTTGTGGTAACTGATGTGCGGGTGGCTGAGAAATCCACTGAGAAGGAGGCGCCGCCACAGCCCGACGCGGAGTGTGAGGTAGAAAAGGCTGAACAACCGGCTGCGGAAGAGGTTGTTGAAGAGAACAAAATAACTGAATCGGCTTCGTATAAAGAGGAAAGCAACAAGGTCGATGATCTGATTGACCCACAAAAGAAGGCTTTGGATGAATTCAAAGAATTGATTCGTGAAGCCCTTAACAAGCATGAATTCACAGCTCCGCCTCCTCCGCCGCCTGCGGCCAAGGAGGAAGAAAAGAAACCTGAAGAGAAGAAGGAGGAAGAAACAAAACCTGAAGAGAAGAAAGAAGAAGAACCAAAACCTGAAGAGAAAAAGGAAGAAGTAGAATCTAAACCTGAGGAGAAAAAAGAACCATGTGAAGCTCCTTCTGGAGTTCCACTGCCGCCTGAACCAGAGGCCCCGGTGGATAAAAAGGAGGAAGAGAAACCCACTCCACTGGCGGCGGCTGAGCCATCAGAATCAGTTGTTGAAAAAATTGAAGCTGCTGTCGAAGAAATCAAAGAAACGATAGTTCATGAAGTTCCACCGCCACCAGCGGAGGAGTGTCCCCCTGCCCCGGCGGAGGAAGCAGCCCAGGAAACAGTACCACCACCACCACTACCTGAGGAGGTTTCCATCTGGGGAATCCCACTTTTGGCAGACGAAAGAAGCGATGTAATTCTCCTAAAATTCCTCCGAGCCAGGGATTTCAAGGTGAAAGAAGCCTTCTCCATGCTCAAAAGTGTTGTCGCTTGGAGAAAAGAATTCAAAATTGATGAATTTCTGGAAGAGGAATACACTGGAGAGGGGATTGAAAAGGTTGTGTACATGCATGGAGTTGATAAAGAAGGGCACCCCGTTTGTTACAATGCATATGGGGAATTCCAGGACAAGGGTTTGTACAATAATACTTTTGCTGATTCTGAGAAAAGAGCTAAGTTTTTGCGATGGAGGATTCAGTTTCTTGAGAAAAGTATAAGGAAGCTTGATTTTAGCCCAGAAGGTGTTTGTACAATTGTCCAAGTGAATGATCTGAAGAATTCCCCTGGACTTTTCTTATTCAAGAAAGAACTCCGCCAGGCCACCAACCAGGCCCTCCAGTTGCTCCAGGATAATTATCCTGAATTTGTTGCCAAACAGGTATACATTTCACACCCATAATCCAATTGAATTTAATAGTTTTAGGCTTTTAGATGAGTATTTTAAAGTGAAAACATGCACGACTTAAATGAATAATTATGTATCTTCTCTAACAGTTTAAGATTTTAGACGAGGTGTATGATCAATATCTGACTTTAATTTGTGTGTTGGTGGTGGAAAAAAGGTGTTTATCAATGTTCCATGGTGGTATGTGGCCTACAACAGGATGATTAGTCCATTCTTCACAGAAAGAACCAAGAGCAAGTTTGTGTTTGCAGGCCCTACTAAGACTGCTGAAACCATCTTCAAGTTAGTCCTTAAATCTATTTTTATTTGATAAATAATCACTTTTTTTGTTCAAAAATTATGCGAGTTTGGCATTGAACTCTAATCTGTTATTGGACTGAAATTATCAGATACATAGCACCTGAGCAAGTACCAGTTCAATATGGAGGCCTCAGCAGGGATGGTGAACAGGAATTCACAACTGCTGATCCTGCAATTGAGGAATTTATCAAGCCAGGATCCAAGCACACTATTGAATTGCCAATTACAGAGGTGAGGAAGTCTATGAAATCAGTGATTATTGCAACCTGCAAAAAGGAGACCTCAAGGATAATTCTGAGTTTGAAAATATATTATAGACGAGTCTTGGCTAATAAGTTCACATTTTTTTTCTAAGTAAACGATTGCTTATGATAAATATTTGCGGACAAAGCCCTTGAGACCACGTGGTTTTTGGGCAAATTCCATCTCTTAAGGAGTCAAACGCACTTTCTTGATATTCTCTTGCAACAGGAATTTTAAATTTCAGATTTTCCTATATTGCTAGGATTTTGGTTGCAAATTGTATAGGACCACTGATTATTGTTTTTAAAAATTGAATCTTCCCAATTGTTTGTCTAAAATCTGATTATTACGAGAGAATCAACGAGTTTTCTATGATTGTTTCCTGGTATTCACGAATGAATCCACAGAAACTATACAACTGTTTGTGAATTACACGCTTCCGAGCATCAATAATGCTATTTTCTTCAATAATAAAAATCTGTTATTGGCAGGCATGCACATTGGTTTGGGAGGTGAGAGTAGTAGGCTGGGATGTATCCTGTGGAGCTGAGTTTGTACCCAGTGGTGAGGGTGGATACACTTGGATTGTACAGAAATCGAGGAAGATCGGGCAATCTGATGAACCGATACTCAGCTGCAGCTTCAAATCTGGTGAACCTGGAAAGATTGTGCTCACGTTGTATAACCAAACTTCTAAGAAGAAGAAGCTCATCTACAGGTCCAAGATTAAGTCCTCAGATTGAAATTCCTTTCTGAATATAATGCAGTAGAATCAGAAGGGGGGTTCCTTTTGTTCAATTCATATATCTATATATTCTTTGCTTTTGAATTACAATATCTTGGGGAAGTCATATATGAATATTTGTTCTTGTTTTTCTTTAATTGAAATTTCTATGTTGGATTGTATTAAGTGAATGCAAGGATGGTTTAGAGCATGTTTGTTATACGAAGACACTCGACTGTATGACGATGAAGGAGAATTTAACTTATAATACTGTCGAGTAAGTCGAACATGCCGTTAGACGGCTGTATACAGTGGGTTGGTTTCTGTAAAATTTATGTAAATTTGATATTTTGTTCTTACTTTTTGTTTCTTTTAATGGATGTTGATATTTATTGGATTCTTTTTATACCTTTGTCATTTTGTTTATTCTTATGAATTGGCCTTTTCATTTCATTACAGAAAATGACAATCTGTCAGATTCTTGTTTCTTTTTTTTATTCTACAGAAAGTTTGATTTGCCAGAATAAGCAGATAATACCACCATATTATGCTCATTTCTTGCTTTTGTAGTTTTGCATTTGCTCTTTTAAACAACTTTTGCTAAGAAGCAAAGATAAATCACTTTCTTGGTAAACCTTCTTAATTCTAGTGGAAATTTTTTGATAATAGTACTCCCCAACCTATTATTTCAGTAGTAAGTTGGTTTCTAACGTTTAAAATTGTGCAAGTTGGTCCCTATTTTATAGTTGCGCAGTTAGTCGCTATCTTTCGTTAAACTGATTTCTCACATTCTCATCTAATTTTATGAAGCTGGGTTTTGTTTTCCAACTCGAAGTAGTGGCCATAAATTTGCAGTAAGTCTTGTTTCTATAAGGAATTTATTGAAGAATTTGACTCTTTCGGTTATATTTTGCAATTATAATAAAGGTGAGGGACCAACTTGGCTTTTTTTGAAGTCACAACTTTTTACCCCAACAATTAGCCATGGACCAGTGGTGCAATTTTTCGTAATTATAGAAAGCATCTTAGTGGTTCTTGGAGTCGAACTTGAATTGAGCTAACTTCTCCAAATTATATCAAATGAAAAAAATTTCTTGGAAGTAGACATGACATCTCTCTTTTGACTCTCATTCTCTAAAAATTATTATTCAAACTCATTTTCACTCATGCATTCTTTAAATAAAATAATTTTGCACGTAAACTGTGAACATAAGAATTTTTCTAAATTTTTAATTATTCATTCTCCAAAAATTACTATTATAAAACTCATTTTTCAAAAAAATGAATCTTAAACATACTAGTAGATACCTTTTCAACACACTGTAAATTCTTGCACTCAATTTTTTTTTCTTAGAACTAATCAGAAGCATGTGCAATGCACGTGCCATGATATAGTTGAGTACGTAATAGCGTAGGTATTAAAAAAAATATCTATGTCAAACATTAATTACATAAAATTTTCTTATAAGTTGTTAAATGTTT
>CAIGRT010020984.1:0-17268 GCA_903798405.1 Fraxinus platypoda | reverse complement strand
TCTTCAGTTACAGTTGCTCCAATACGCCCCCTCAACCGAATGGGCAGCTCTTGCACATGAAGGTTGTCTCGCAGCAACGTAATAGGAGCAGAGGCCAGTGGTTTTGTAAGTAAGTCAGCCAATTGGTCTTTGGTGGACAGGAAGGAAACCTCAATTTTCTTTCGTAAGACTTGATCTCGAACATAATGAAAATCTATTTCGATATGTTTAGTGCGGGCGTGAAACACTGGATTCGAAGATAAGTATGTTGCGCCAATATTGTCACACCAAAGTTTCGGACAACATGACAATTCTGAATGGAGATCATGTAGAAGAGATTGTAACCATTGGATTTCAGCTGCAGTGTTGGATAAGGACTTATATTCAGACTCGGTGCTGCTTCTGGCTACCGTTTGTTGCTGCTTGCAGCTCCATGATATAAGATTTTTACCATGAAACACACAATATGCACCGATACTTCTGCGATCATCACGATCACCGGCCCAGTCTGCGTCACTAAATCCATGCAGTGAATGATCAGATTGACAAGTAAAACGAAGACCAAAGGATATGGTGTGCTTGAGGTATCTGAGAATTCTTTTGACAGCCTGCCAATGAGGAAGTTTGGGTTTTTGCATGAACTTGCTAACTCGATGAACACTGAATGCAATATCTGGTCTTGTAAAACCAAGATAATGAAGAGCACCTACAGTACTTCGGTATAATTGGGGATCATCAAAATCAAGACCTTCAAACATTGACAGATGACACGTAGTAGACATAGGTGTGGTGCANTCGGTATAATTGGGGATCATCAAAATCAAGACCTTCAAACATTGACAGATGACACGTAGTAGACATAGGTGTGGTGCATGGCTTTACTTTATCCAAATGGACCTTTCGTAAAAGGTCAGCTACATACTTGCGTTGTGTGAGAATAATATCTTTACCATCCTGTAAGGTTTCTATACCAAGAAAGAAAGATAAGTTTCCTAAATCTTTTATAGGAAAATCTTGAGCAAGGCAATTGATTAATTGATCAATTGCAGCCGAATCAGAGCCAGCGATAATTATGTCATCTACATAAATAAGTATTATGAGATGAAGTTGCCCTTGATGAAATGTGTAGAGAGAAGTATCTGCCTTGGACCCTTGAAAACCATATTCTTGTAATTTTTCTGTGAGTCTTGAAAACCAAGCTCGTGGTGCTTGTTTGAGGCCATAAAGACTTTTCCGAAGACGACATACATGAGATGGAAAATCTGGATGAACAAAGCCTTGTGGCTGTTGCATGTAGACCTCTTCCTGAAGCACTCCATGTAGGAAAGCATTTTGAATATCCAATTGCCGTAAGACCCATCCGCGAGTGACAGCAATGGAGAGAACAAGTCTGACAGTACTTGGCTTGATGACTGGGCTAAAGGTTTCAGAGAAATCAACACCCGCTTGTTGATGATAGCCTTTTGCAACAAGTCTCGCTTTGAAACGTTCGATAGTACCATCAGCATGAGTTATGAGATGAAGTTGCCCTTGATGAAGTGTGTAGAGAGAAGTATCTGCCTTGGACCCTTGAAAACCATATTCTTGTAATTTTTCTGTGAGTCTTGAAAACCAAGCTCGTGGTGCTTGTTTGAGGCCATAAAGACTTTTCCGAAGACGACAGACATGAGATGGAAAATCTGGATGAACAAAGCCCAGTACTTGGCTTGATGACTGGGCTAAAGGTTTCAGAGAAATCAACACCCGCTTGTTCCTTTTGCAACAAGTCTCGCTTTGAAATGTTCGATAGTACCATCAGCATGAGTTTTAATCCGATATACCCATTTGTTCCCCACAAGATTAATGTTGGGCTTTGGTGGAACCAATTCCCAAGTTCCATTTCGGATTAATGCATTGAATTCGTCGTTCATAGCATCACGCCATCTAGCATGTTTTGAGGCCTCAGTGAAGGAGGATGGTTTTGAGGCCTCAGTGAAGGAGGATGGCTCAGATGGTGATGAACCAAATTCAGCAAGACAAACCTGTGGCAGTGGATATTTGACAAAGCCCACAAATGGAGTTTTAGGTTTCAGGTTGTTTGTCTGTGATCGAGTTATCATTCGTCTGGGGGGATTGCCAATAGAAGGATTAGAATGTTGGTTGAGAATACTAACTGTATCGCAAGTAGTTGCTGGGGCAGGAATGAACACACTATCTAGGGCCTCAGTTTCGGTGGCTTGTCTGGATAAGTGCTGATGGGATTCATTTTGGAGTGGACCAGTTGAATATGAAGTATCACCTGCAGGAAGAGTTAGTGTGCATGTTTGTGTAGGATGTAAATGGAGAGGGAGTGATGCAGTGGATGTTTGATGAGAGACATTGGAGTATTCGAGAGTGTGGTATGGAAAATACGATTCATCAAAAACAACATGCCGAGAGACAAAAATTTTCGCTGTGGATAAATCTAGACACTTGTAGCCCTGATGTGAGAGACTGTAGCCAATAAAAATGCATGTTTTGGATCGAAAATCAATTTTATGTCTATTATAAGAACGAAGATTAGGCCAACAGGCACATCCAAAAATGCGCATGAAATTATAATTTGGAGTTTTGTTATAAGCTTTTTCAAAAGGAGATTTATTTTGTAAGATTTTTGTAGGCAAGCGGTTTATAATATAAGTAGCAGTTTGAAAGGCATCTTCCCAATATGATTGTGGAAGATGAGAATGAGCTAATAAAGAGAGTCCCATTTCAACTATTTGACGGTGTCGTCTTTCAACAGCTCCCATTTGTTCATGCGTATAAGGGCAAGCAATCCGATGTTGAATTCCACATGTTTGAAAATAATTATTTAAACGTCTATATTCACCCCCCCAATCAGATTGAATGGCTTTAATTTTTGTATCGAAGTGGCGCTCAACATAATTTTGAAATTGCATAAAAATTGTTTCAACATCAGATTTTTGCTTTAAAGGAAACAACTAGATAAATTTAGTAAAGTCATCCAAAAAACAGACATAATATCTAGACCCATAACTAGAAATTACAGAACTTGGTCCCCATACATCTGAATAAATGAGCTCTAAAGGCTGACTAGAATGACTAATAGAACTGGAAAAAGGTAAATTATGGCTTTTTGCCATCTCACATTCAGGACAAACAGGTTGTCGTTTATTTGTTCCAACAGGAAGTTTATTTGCATTCAACACAAGGCTGACAGTGCGGAAGGATGCATGCCCTAAGCGACGATGCCAATCTGAAATGGAAACTCGAATACCAAAAAAAGGAGAACGAACAGTGTTTTGGAGAGGTTGCGAAAAACAGTACAGGCCATCTTTGCTATGACCCTTATGCAGGATGTTCCCCAAGTAATCCTTAATCAGAAAAAAAGTGTTATGAAACTCAAAATAAACATTATTATCCTGAGTAAATTTTTGAACAGATAATAAATTATGTTGGATTTTTGGAACAACAAGAATTTGGTCAAGAATGAAGGATTTGGAAGGTGTAGGTAAAGAAGCAGTGCCAGTGTGAGTTATATTCAAACCTGATCCATTCCCAATGTGAATTTGATCAGTACCACCATAGGTATCACCACGGATATTGAGGTTGCCGAGATTGTTAATTAGATGGTGTGTTGCTCCAGTGTCAGCAAGCCACTCTTGATCAGTTGGGTGCTGAGTTTGATTAGCGGAGAAATTGACATGTGGTCTGGAGGGAGGTGGGTTGAAGTTAGGATCAAAGCGCTTGTAGCACCTTGAGGCCGTGTGTCCTGCTTTGTCACATATTTGGCACCACAAATTAGAAATTAAAGGAGAACGGTAATTGTTATTACCTCGGCCAGAAACACGCCCCCTGCCCCTGAAATTGGTTGAATTGCCACGGCCACGTGAACCAGAGAAAATTGGTGGCTTTGTGGCAACATTTGCAGAAGCATTGGCTATAGGCAAGGAGTGGGAGTGATGCTGAATTCGAGCCTCACAGGTGAGCAACATGGAGTATACTTCTTCTAAGGAAAGAGGAACATCTCGAGAAGAGATTGTGGTGACTAAGGAGTCATACTCAGGCCCCAGGCCAGAGAGAAGATAAGTGATGATCTCGTCACATTTCATGGGTTGACCAGCCATTGCAAGAGCATCAGTCAGGCGTTTGATCTGCATGAAGTACTCGCTGGCTGATTGAGTCGTCTTGCGAGTATTGGATAGTTGAGATCGCATTTGAATTGCTTGAGCCTGAGATTGGGAAGCAAAGGTGGAGGCAAGGGCCATCCATACGGCATTAGAAGTATCACAGTGAGCAACCTGTGCAAGGACCTCATCAGTGAGTGAGGCATTCTCCGTCGAATCCTAGTTCAATAGTTGCGTTTCCCAAGTGTCGAACAAAGGGTTAGGAGATTTGGTGCCATCGGCAGCAATGAGCTCTTTCGGTGGTGACTTCAGAGTTCCGTCGACATACCCGAAAACCTTTTGGCCTTTTAGATACGGAAGCATCGTGGCCTTCCAGGTGAGGTAGTTGTGACGGTTGAGTTTTGTGACATTGATGGAGGAGGGGGGGTTGAGAGTAGGTAGATTGTTTGCCGGAGCATCGGAGGTAGTTGAATCGGGAGATGCAGACATTGTTTTGTGATTTAGAGAGGAGCAGCGAAAGGTTGGATGTTGGTCGACTAAGGCTCTGATACCATGTAGAATTTCACAGTGGAAGGAAATGAATGTTAATTTCACTGCACAATAATATGCGTACAGGACTTGGCTTTATATAGTATACAGCCCAACTGATTACAAGAGTTGTTGTAACTAATTACAGAGATCTGTAGAATGATGAAATGTTTAAAATTCAAATATGGATATCCCAGAATCATGCTGCTCCTATCTGTTCAGCAGAAGACTCGGTGTCTTCAATTACAGTTGCTCCAATACGCTGATGTGTTGAAAAAGCTAAAATTGGAGGTGATACTGTGTGCTTTTGAAGTGAAGGATTCATTTGCAAATCTTGCTTTGTTCAAGGGGTCTTAAATGGCCTTAGCATGGCTCGTTATTATTTATGCATGTTTAAAATATTGAACAAATGTATTTTGAACATCTTCTAAAATAATATAAGACTTCTTGTTATTATTTTATCTATTATTTTCATTTTTAATGATTTGGGAGAGTGTTTAAAGTTTTGTAGTTTACTGGTCTCTTTTTGTTGGAAATTGGCATGCATAATATTGTTTTATGATATGAATTCGGCAGGCCTATGATCAACATTTGAATATGATTCTTGGTGATGTTGAAGAGATAGTTACATCTGTGGAAATTGATGATGAGACGTACGAGGAGATTGTCCGGGTATGCTATAATGTTATGGATTTTCTTCTTTTACTTTTTTCTTCAAGTTTTTACTTATTTATCCACGAGCATATAAGAGAGTAGTACCACTAGTTACCATAGTGTGGCTCAGATGGTTTTGAACTTCAACATTGCCTTGGAGCTAAGCCAGATAAATGTATTCTCTTACTTGTTGTGATGGTCAGTTTAGAAGTAGAAATATTGGCTGAAATTAGTCTGGCTCGATTGATTTGCGAACTAGTTCAGATCTTGTGAATGGTCTTCTAGTAAGGTGCACCTAATTTAGAAGTTCATCATCTAGTATTTAGATCAAATGAATTAGTATCATAGCCTACTCTCCCTTTTTGTTTACAATCAACCTTCTCAGGACAAATTCGGCCAGTTAAAACCAGTATAGTTGTACAATTATCAAACTAGGATTATACAATTTGAACCCAGTTCCCAGTAAAACGAGTTTAAGGATTTTCACATACTACAACACCTAGGACTGAGACATCTCGCCCACATCTTGCCACCTTACTGGTGGGCAAGATATCTCCTGCCCACTATGGGCAGAAGATCAGTCCTGCTACATCACCTCCTGAATTGCCACTAATTTGGGAAGAAAGAAAAACATATCCTATTTCCCCTGCCACTTTCCATACTGAACCTGGTCTTTCATAGTCCAGTGGGATTTTATAGCATTCTGAGTGTAGCATGGCTGTGATGTATCTAGGGAGACAGAATACCTGTTTGGTACATAAAGCACATTGAGGGTAGACACGTCAAAAAGTGAATTTGGAGTTTTTACAGGGTAAACGTGGTTTATGGATGCAGGTGGTGGGATCAAGATTCAGACTTAGTAATGGACTAACGGGCATTATATATAGAGGGCGGGATTTTGTTTTCACAGTACGAAGAATGGCTACTAATGCCTGAAATAGTTGGAATATTGAATAAGTGTCCACGTGGATGATGGGTATACCAAGTTTGATTATGGGTATTCTTACCTGACATCTTGGTATATCCCTTTTATAGGGATGCATGTATTAATTAATGAAAAAATGAAGCCATGGTGTTGAACTATATAGCTTCTGGGTCGACTGTCATATTCTCTTAATCCTGACTGGAAATTATCGGTCATGGGAACATTAGGTAGTCCAAGAACTGTTTTTACATATCGATTTTGATATTTTCCTTTGCTCTTTGATCCTTCTGTATGTTTGTGCTAGCCTTGTACCCTTCCGTGCTTGTTTACAGATTTGTCCTCAGTTAATAGGGAAGGAAATCTGAATATTGACTATCTTGTTCACTGGTCAGCT
This sequence comes from Fraxinus platypoda, assembly GCA_903798405.1. Lineage (NCBI taxonomy): Eukaryota > Viridiplantae > Streptophyta > Magnoliopsida > Lamiales > Oleaceae > Fraxinus > Fraxinus platypoda. Next base: position 10,682 of record CAIGRT010020984.1, on the reverse strand, counting down.
TGAATATGAAGTTATGTGCAACTCTGAAGTATATTGTATTTGATAACCCTCAAATAATGCCCATGATTACCATCGATTTTGTACTTTTATAAGACGTGCATGTGTATATTAAAAAAAAGTTGCGAATTGGCAAATGAAATATCCTGTGAGCAGGAAAGGCTCTAATTATGCTACAGCATAATTCTCAGCCTCCTTGGGACACAAATTGAAGTATATCTGATTGAATTAATAACTTGGAACTAGTAATTGGTTTCTTCGTTAGTTAATAGTTCTCGTAATACGGTTTATGTGGTTTCTGATATTAAGGTGGATTATTGTTGCAGACCACGAGGCGTACAGTGCCGTTTCCGTTTGTAAGAGGAGATGGTGTAATCTTGGTTTCACCTCCATTAAGGACTGCCTGATTAAGACTTCCTAGTTACTGATGTCTCCGAGGTTAACCAAATTGTCGTCACCTGTAATACTACACTCGCTATTTTCCCTTATTCATGCAACTAGAACTGATTGAACTTTAAGAATTATATGTATTTTGAGGTTAAGACCATCATGTTTAGCTGCTATCTTTGGCATATGATTAAAGATTGAAATGGATATGGTGAGTTCATGGTTTGATGAAATCAAGTTTTGCTCAAGTCGATATCTCAATTACTAAGGACCACCATACTTGTAATATTCGTGTTGATGGATATGTCTTCGTACGCCAATGTAGCATGATTGAGACTAATCATTTTTGGCTTGTTATCCACAAATTTCGTAGGAACTTATACTCACTTACCAAACATCCGTAAGCATAGCTTGATAATGTGTTCACTTTTTTATCTTGAAACGTTTTACCTACTTATAAGTTGTGTGGAATTTTACATATCTACATGGGAGTCGAAACTTATAAATGTTAAATCAAGATAATACCAAACAATGAAATGATTCAGTCAACTGCTTTTCTTGGTACGATACAAATTACTTCAACCATACAACGAGTTTGTGATTTATGGTATACATATCTCGACAGTTTTAAGGGTATAATTTTTTCAGCTCGTCTCATTTCTATTATACTTTCCTTCATTTTCCTTTTACATTTTTTTTTTTGGTCAAGATATTCTTCAAAAGTTAAAGAAAAACGTGCTGAATAATTAAATATAACTCACTCCCTTAATCACCACTCAAAAATCTTTTCGGTTTGGTAAGTTGTAAAACATATTACTAAAATCAGATTATTAAAATAATATGCAGATTGTGTAGTAATTATAATCCCATAAATACCCCCACTGAGCTTATAGGAAAGAGAAAAAATCTCAAAAAACTCAAACTTGTTGATTTGATTAAATATAAAAAAAGAGAGAATAATCTGAGAATTTTCAAGATTATTTAATTAATTCAAAATTCAACTAAAATGTAAAAATTAATTGCAAATCATATTTAAAGTGGTAAATAAAATTTGGATAATAACTAATTTCTAGATAACGACTAACTCTAAATAATGGTAAGAATAAAAGATAAAATCAAACCTAAACGAAATTAAAATCCTAATAAAATTAGAATTAAAAAAATTATCCAAAATAATGGAAAACGCATTTTCAGAGCCCCCTTGATGAAATTGGGTCGAAATAGACACAGATATATATATATATATATATATAAACATCTCCGAAAATAGACACTTTAAAAGTTCTTTTTTTATTTTTTTTAATCCTGATCTCATTTTTCCACTAGCTCTTTTTCTTTTTGTATTGCATCAACCACCCATCCCTTCTCTAGAACATGTTTGGCTAAGCTTAAAAAGTCAACTTGTAAGTAAATTAATGAGTTTCAAAATAAATATTGTAAATATTTTTAACTTAGTAATAAGAAGCTTAGCCAAACATGCACCGTACCCAGAAAAAATAATTGTCTGAATTAAACCTTAAGCGTTCCCCGACAACCTTAAATGTAAGGCTCCCAATAATTACCTAGACAATCAAATTACTCTCTTACCCTCACCTCCACCGCACATTTTTGTACTCTTGTGTACCTTCCACAGGGACACAATAATCATTTGAGAAAAAGCCCTCTCCATCTTCATCATAAAGCATCAAGATTTATCAGATACGCTGTCGTTTTATCGTCTCTGTCATCCACCTGACATTTCCGTTATTATTTTCAATTTAAATCTATGCATTTCATCCATTTTTCGAGTTCAATTGGATTTCTATATATGTGTAAATATATGCGTGTCGTATATAAAGGAATCTAATTGCTCTTTCTGTATCAAAAGAAAAACCCTAATTTATTGTGAAGATGAAATGTTGAGTTGTATTTTGTCAAAAAGATCCAGGTTTTCGTCTGATCTGTTAATATATAGACATACCATTATATAATTACAAATGGCGGATCAAGAAGAGGACGATTTGAAGATGGCGTTGAGAATAAGCATGCAGCAGCACGAGTCTCCGGAGCCGAAGAGGAGCAAACCGGGGGATGACTCCGGAGAAACACCGGGGGAGTCACCGGAAGTAAAGAATCGGCGATTGCAGCGAGAATTGATGGCCACTGCAGCAGAGAAGAGGATGGCAGCAATCAGAAGTTCTGCGGCATCTGTTCTGAAGAGCGTGGAGAGTGTGAAGGAAGTGAAAATTAGTGGTTCTGGAGATGAGGGAAAGGGTAAGATTGTTAATTTGGAGAAATGCAAGGACAAGAGTGGAAATTTGGGGACAGAGTTATCTTCGGTGGAGGCTCACCATCTATTTGCTATGATATTTGGAAGTGAAGTTAGTAAAGATGTTCTTGCACAGTGGAGTAATCAGGGCATTAGGTAAAATTTTTAAATGTGAATTTTAACTCTGAATATATGCTTGGTAATAACTTTCTGCTATAATCTGTTGATCGACTGAATATTTATATACGAGTATTTCTTGAAGGTAACTGAGAAAAAGTTCAAATTGAGAATGATGTCTGAAGAAAAGCAGAGAAAATAAATTGCTACACTGTTTTCCTGTAGCCAAAACAGGGTTTAAGAAACATAGCTATGGAGATTCACAAAAATGGGTTCTTGCTCAGGGTTCAGTTTTTTTAACGTTGTTGGGGACAACGTAGTATTACTTGTTGTATCTCGTTTATGGATGATATGGCCATGTATTTCCTCATCAATTACTAGTAATAACTCACCCCCTTTCATAATATGGTAATGCTGTGAATCTGTAATCTTTAGCTGTGAGCTTGGGTCCGTGTCATGAAATTCAAGAGTTAAATACATTTTGGCATGGTCATCAACAAACTTTGCAAGTTAATAATTGAAAAAGTGCACACATAATTAATCAACTAAGTTTACTACTTCGAACAGAATGGTCTCATTGATGTGCTAAACCGGAAAATTTGGTTATTTTGCATCAGTATGATTTGTATGGATGGTAGCTTGGTGCTTGTAGAAATCTCAAATTAGTAGTGGGGTCAAAACCATTAATTGGTAAGAGGCATAGATCTCTAGAAAGAGTAGATGGACCTCAAAACAAAAAATGATGGAGGCGTAGCTCTCTCAAATTAGTAGGAAGACTCATAACCATTAATTGATAGAGGTGCAAATCTCTCACATGAGAAAGTGGATATCAAAACCATAAATTCATAGAGGTGTAAATCTCTCCACATTGTAGGTGGACCTCAAAACCAATAATTGATAGAGATGTAGATCTCTCAAATTAGTAGAGGGGCTCAGAACCATTAATTGGTAGTGGCATAAATCTCTACAATGAGTATGTGGATCTCAAAAAAATAAAAATAATAATGATGATGATGACGATGACGACGACGACTCGTAACAATTTATTGATAGGAATAAAGGTGGATGTCAAAACCATATATTCATTGAGCTGTAATTCTCTTGACATTATAGCTTTACCTCAAAACCAAAAACTAGAGATGTAGATCTCTCAAATTAGTAGGGAAACTTACAACCCTTAGTTGCTAGGGAATAAATCTCTCAAATGAGTAGGTGGACCTCAAAAAAAAAAAATGATAGAAGATTAGATCTTTCGATTTAGTATGTAGGCTCTTATCCATTTATAGGAGCGTAAATCTCTCACATGAGTAGGTGGACCTCTAAACTAAAAGTTGATAGAGGCTTAGATCACTCGAAGTAGTATGTGGACACATAACAATTAATAGGTAGGGGCAGAAATCTATCACATAAGTAGATGGACCTCAAAATCAAATTGATAGAGGCATAGCTCTCTCAAATTAGTAGGGGAATTAAAAGCTATTAATTGATAGGGGCATAAATCTTCACACACGTAAACCTTAAAACAAAAAAAATGATAGAGGCTTAGATCTCTCAAATTAGTCGGGGACTCAAAACCATTAATTGGTAGGGGTGTAAATCTCTCAAATAAGTAGGTGGACCTCAAAACTATAAATTGGTAGATGTGTAAATCTTTTGACTGAGTAGGCGGACTTCAAAACTCATAATTGATAGAGGTGTAGGTCTCTAAATGAGTAGGTGGTCCCCAAAATTGTAAATTGATATAGGGATAAATCTCTCGACTGAGTGGGGGGACCTCAAAATCAAATATTGATAGAGGCGCCGATCTCTCAAATTAGCAGGTGGACTCAAAACTACGAATTGGTAGAGGTGTAAATCTCTCACATACGAAGGTGGACCTCAAAACAAAAAATTGATAGAAAAGGGGGGATTTGAAGAGACGATTGAAATCATCTTCATATACTGGGTGAACATGGTTGGAGGTCCTTCCTTATTCTTAAAAGTCGACAGATAGTATGAACAAGCTTTCTAATAACAGCATTTGCTAAAAGTATCATTTGAATAATGGCTTTAATTTTCTAAGGTTGAAATCTTAACTTTCATGGACATTTAAGTGGTGATGGAAGAATGATATACAGTGAGGTGTAACAGTTGGACATAATAAATGTTTCAAATTTCTAATGACAATGCACTTAAAATGGTCGCTAACGGAAGACTTTACTACAATCATCTTCAAATGCTCATCATATGTCATAATCTTTTTTCTCGATGGACAGTTGGAATTGACACATACTTATCAATCCACTTATGTTATTGAGATTTTTTACAAGCAGAAGTTGAGTAAATTGATTCATATTTGTGAGTCGTGTTGAAACTATCGCTTTTTATTTGTTTACATTCATCCTGGAACCCATTTTCTTCACTGACCTTACAACTTGTATAGACTTATTATAATTTATTATTGTGGTATTAATGCTATGGAAATCCACATTGTAATAGGTGGCCTTTCTATTTATGTATAAAAAATGCCTAGCTATACATTCTTGCAATTACGCATTCATGTGTTTACATAGGCACAATACTGTTGCTATCATGTCTTTATTGGACTTAGGTTATCTGCAAACTTCATTATTCTGTTTCTGTGATTTCTTTTGCCTCTTTGTTTCTTCTGTTCTACAAGCTTGTCCATATAGCTTTTCTAATGCCTTAGGTAAAAAATATCTTTCCTTCTAGGTTTAGCCCTGATCCAGAAACATCTATGGGGCTCGTGCAGCATGAAGGCGGGCCTTGTGGTGTGTTAGCAGCCGTACAAGTAATAGTTTGATTTCTTACTTCCTCACTAAATCCAATCTTAATGGTACAAAGTTTATCATATAAGTGCATATGTTGTGTTTACATGTTTGGATCTACACTCTCTTTTCGTAGTTTCTGAGTATGTTTGAAGAAAACAATATGCTGCAGCTATGCATGAAAGGAGATATGTTGTGGTTCACTTTAACTGCAATTCATTTGCCTTCCGTTGAACAATATATGCACCTCATCCTTCAAGATTGATTTCAGGTTGAAATTGATTTCTCTAACAGGGAAATCACTACTGGAATTCAAGAATTTATGTTAAGATGAATCTTTCGCACGTGAAACATTGGAGGTAGTGAATCACATGGGATAGCTCCTTATGTCAATACTAGGAATTTGATTCCTCAAGTTTCACGCAATAATGAAGGGTTTAGTCCTTGCAAAAAAAATAAAGAAATATAGATTTAGATTTGTTTAAACTTTCCAACATTAAAGGATTTTCAATTGGAATTTGAAATTGACAAAGATAAAATATGAAAGATCAGAACCTCCAAATTTCGATGGTGAACATGCCTATTCCATGGAGCGTTAATATCTTTTTAACTTTTGGATTCAATCTATAATTTTTCATTGGACATCTTCCTGTATCCTCTAGCATTTATTAACATTGGTAGTTAACCTATTTATAGACTTCATGTTTTCGAGTCTTGAACTATGCCTTTGTTTGAGCCCAATTTTTTCCAAAACTCATTTTCAATGCCACATTCTACCATTAAATAATTTCACGTAAAACCAAAACTTTTCCCTATTTTTTGACAACATTTTCTCCAAAAGTCACTATTCCAAAACACATATCCCCCCAAAAAGGGGGCTCGAACAGGAGCTATATGTTGGCAAATATGGATTTTGATTATTTTCTGTAAACTAATTTCTCGTAGTCCATTTTACCTTTCATGGCTTTATATCCAGTATTTAGTCTAACTTAGAAACTTTGCGCTCTGCAAATTCTGTCATATGGATAGTTGAGACCATTTATTTGCAACTCAATGCCAAAAACACGAGTATATCTGTTCCACGTTCCTACATTTTATTTGGATACACCAGACCATCATTCACTTCTTCAAGACCATTCTTTATTTCTTTTGATTGATTGGCCTTTGAATTTCCAGGAATTTAATGTTTACAGACAACGAATTAAATTAAGGAAGGAGCTGTTTCAATAGTGATTTCTAAAGCCACTTGTCGACATTATGATGATCGAAAGGAAATTACATGTGATTCTTAAAGAATAAAAAACAAGGACAAGAGAATTTAAGAAAGTTCGGATATCTTCTGAGCACAGAAAAATATTGATCTTTCTATCCATTCGATAAATTTTTGTAAAATTAAAATTTAGGAATTTCTGATAAAATATTTCTTTCTAATAATACCATCCTAATTTGGTGTTGCGAACTCAGTACCTAACATAAATAATCAATTGGGTTGTTAATATGCTAAGCCTGAGCTTTACAATTGATTGCTCAAGGTTGGCTTAATTCCTCCTCGAGCTCTAACTCAAGTTGAAACCTTCTCTTGATTTCTTATTCGTCAATCGTAAAGAACCGAAGATAAGAGTGAGGGCTCTTGTGTTTATACTTATGTTCTTATTTATCAGCTTAGTAAGCAAAGCTAGATATATTTTTGGAAAGCATGGTTTGTTAGCTACTGAAATGATCTAGAATGAACTTCTACAAGGTTTCCATTATTAACCTTGCCTAAATATCCTTTTAGCTTCATCTAAAAACCATAAACTTTCAGTTTTGTTCTGCGTTGAACATTGGTTTGCTTCCTAGTGCTCTGTAAATATCCCCATTGACTATAAATTCACCACTTAAAAGCTTTTATTTTCCTTTTGCTTATTCACCAATTGTATATGATCTTTCTTCGGATGCGACAAAACTAGGAATTCGATGGCTCAGTGTTTCTCATGTAAAGGAAGACTGTTGAGAAAGCCATCATTTGCATCCATCTACCATAGACGCAATGACTTGATGCTGGAGAGAGGAGCACTCACACATTAGTCATCTTTGCCACTAGTAATTTAATGTGGAAAATACATGATGTGTTAATCTCTTGTAACCTAGTGGTCTGGGCATATTTAACCTAGTTTCTGGATTTGTCTTTATTGATGGGATGGGTTCTGCAAAGCAATTTTTATACAAGTGAACAAGGTTTTCGATTATACCATTTAGTGTTATAATGATGAATAGTTTATCCTATAGTTGGAGTGAAGTGTGTGATTTTAAGGTTAATGAACGCATGTCTTACGTTGTATAGTCGTCTGCTAATGAAATGTTCTCTTGGCTATGCAGGCTTTTGTACTCAAATATCTTCTATTTTCTCCAGAGGATTCTGAAGTTGGGCTTAACATGTCAACTAGTTTGGGTTTGAGAAGAGTGTTCAAGAATGAATATGTGGCTGGAGATATTTTTTCATCTCTTTCTGAAGACAAAAAATCAAGGTCATGGATCTCTTTATTTGCTAGAATTTTAAGGATTAGACTTGGTTTTACAACTTCGTTCCAGTGCCAGAATGTAAAAGAGGGAAAAACTACACAATCTAGAATAGTTATTATTTGAAATGTCACCTATGGCTTCCTTTGGAGCTTCGAATTAGCGTTAATTCTTTGAAACTCACATCTCATTGTTACAGAAAAATTGCATCCAAACATTGTTACGCCTTTTCCTGTGACACTTATTTTCTAGTAGTTGTTTTGATTTATTCTATCAGCTTATATTTAATATTGTTTTCACTTTTTTGGTTTTTTGTATCAACCTGAATTTCACCTTGTGACACTTATTTTCTAGTAGTTGTTGTGATTATTCTATCAGCTTATATTTAATATTGTTTTCACTTTTTCCACCATTGTCACGTAACAGGATCTGATAACATAATTTTCAAACATTGATTCACATATCATAGTTTGGTATTTTGTATCAACTTGAATTTCACCTCGAGCCAAATTTTTTTTTTTTTTCTTTTGGTGCACTGAAACAGATTCAAAGTTTAAACAAAATTTTGCACAACTATTGTGAACCACAATACAGGATCTTGTATTTTCTTGAATGAGGCATCATCTGGCAGTCCACTGTCCACCTACTGTGATTAACTGGAAAGTAATGCTACCATTACTGAAAATTGTTCTGCTTCTAAACAGAGCCTTGGTGAGGAGTATGAATGAGATACTCTTTCTATGTGGAAGTAATGAAAAAGCTGTAATATCATCCCTAAACATTCTTGATGGTGACATTGAGGGGTCTGTTGAATGCCCGGAGGATGAGGTAAACATAGTTACTTTTCCACACACTATTGACATTTGATCAGGTTACGAAGTGGAACCACTCGGTACATCACCTTCATTGATCTCTTTTATGAGAAACTTCTACTGATTATGCTGATACTATTTATGCTTTGAAGTCGCACACTATTATGTAGGGTAGGAAACATTTTAAGGCTTGATTGCAATATTCTGCTTTTTTTTTTCCTTCTTTTTGCAATTGTTCTGTCTTATTACACAGGTTATTGCAAAAGCACTAGAAGATCTTTCAATTGATTCTGGCTCAGACTTGCAGAAGGTACTGAGAGTACACACATACACTTCGCGCTCAAGTGCATTTCAGAAGCTTCAAGCAATGCTTCCTGCTTTCCGTAGTCGTATGGGAGCATTGCTTTTTCTAATATCTGCCTTGCTTTCTAGAGGACTGGTATGTTGCTATATTTATATATACCAGTTTTTTCTCGTGATAGTTCTTGCTTTTATTAATCAGAAAAGAATACTGGTTTCTCATGGAATTTTATTTGACATCTAAAAGATAGAGGCAATTACTGAACTGCATCATGTCATGAAAAGAGGTGCAATAATGATAATATACTCTAAAAATTGACCCTTTTAAAAAAAAAAAAAAATCCATTACCTTCCTTTATGCTGCTGCGATGTTATTATTTTGTCAGATTAATTTTTCAAACATTCAGAAGCTGGGGCAGGGAAAGTTTCAAGGCGTGGTGTTGTTTTTAGATTTCTTTTTATTTAATCAATTGCTAGTGAAAGGAGAATTTTTTTTTTTTTTCGAAGTATATCATAATATAGCAAACTGTTTTCCTGTTCAAAAACCCAGGTGTGTGTTTTGATTTTTGACTATTGTAAGTAACTAACTAAGAAAAGCTTTGAGCCTACATTGATTGTACATGGACGTACGTGCCTTTATTCGGTGTGCTAAAATCTGATCAAGTGCCCCTGGGTTAAAATCTCAGTGTCTATTCTAAGGTTAACCGGAACAAAGTTTTAATTACTTTACATGCCTCTATATGCACTTCACATTTTTTGTCAGTTATTTTCATTAACCTTTTGCTTTGTCATTGATGTGACTAGTGCATTTATTTATACTTCAAAAACCATTTAGGACAACGTTCAAGCAGATAGGGATGACCCCAGTCAACCACTGGTAACTGCTCCATTTGGGCATGCATCACAGGTATTTATAGATCGATGAAAATTTCATTAGATTGTTCTCAGTACGAAAACTTGATATCTATCCTACACTTTCAACTGCCCGTGATGATGATCCCTGAACACGACTTTTCTCAAACAGGAAATCGTAAACCTACTGCTTTCTGGAAATGCTGCTGCTAATGTGTTTGATGGGAGGATGGACTTAGGCGGTGGCATGTTTGTGAATGGCATCTTTACACCTGTGGAAGTTGGATTCCTCACTCTGCTAGAGTCCCTCAATTTTTGTAAGGTTGGCCAGTATCTGAAATGTCCAAGGTGGCCAATATGGGTAGTGGGAAGTGAATCTCATTATACGGTGTTATTTGCTCTTGATACCAAAGTCCAGGACGAGAATGAACTTGAAAGTAGAGAATCGCAAATCCGGAGAGCATTTGATGCCCAAGACCAAAGTGGAGGTGGTGGATTCATTAGTGTGGAAGGCTTCCATCAAGTCCTAAAAGAAACAAGCATTAACCTTCCGTCTGAAAAGCTTGAGCATCTATGCGGCACGGGTTTTATTGTCTGGAGTGAATTTTGGCAGGTTCTTTTGGATTTAGATAAGAGTTTAGGTGGTGTGAAGGATTCATCTGGATTGATGGGTAAGAAGGTCTTTGATCTTTACCACTTTAA
>CAIGRT010020982.1:0-10053 GCA_903798405.1 Fraxinus platypoda | reverse complement strand
ACCTGGTCTAGTGTAATTTCCTCTACATTCTGCCCAACTACTTTAGCCCAACTAATATCCAATTAACACAACAGTAAAAAAAGTTCCAAAATAAATCAGCCCAACAAGCCCAACAGCAATTAAGGTATCAACCCAGCGGCCCAAGCCTAAGAGGAATAAATTTGATATCGTAAGCTTGGTCCACAAATATGAGACAGAAGTCACAGAACCCCTAAACTCGACTTCAACCGCGCTGGAAAAGCTGCTTCAAAACTACGACATCGACGGAAAGAAACCTGCTCAAAATAACGATTGCGAACAATCGAGCCACCACTAGAGATATCGGAACTACGAAGCACAACCTCGGACGCCACACGAAAACGCACGACTACACTTAGTAATTTGAATACGGCGCTGGTAGGAAGAACACGATGGACCCGACTTCGAAAAACAGAGGTTGAAGCACACGAAGTAAATGACCACGAGATGCCATCCACCGTCCACACTCAGCGTCGGAAACACACGAGACAAACACAGGTTTGAAAATTGATTTAGGACCATGCTAATTGAGAACAATTTTTCTGAATTATTCTTCAGCCTGTTTGGCCTTTGATTTATAGTGTATTACAGAGATTTACAATGAAATAAAAGATACTTTACAATAGGAATTAAATCCCTGATTTTATGTGATTCCTTGATTATAAGTGATTTCCTATTCTCTACTAGGAAACTAAATAAACCTCTAATACACGCTTTGGTCTAAACAAAATGTGGGGGTGCATAGTCTGCACCATATTAAGTGTTTGGTGATAGAAAGAAGTTGATCTTCTTCAGGGGCACTCACATGTGATTAGGGAGATTTTCTGGGTTGGAAAAATTTTCTTATATACTGGGTTTCTTAGGTACTCGTGTATCTTAGATCTCTGTCATTTGGTGCATTTCTTAGTTATGGTGAAGTAACCTAAGAGTGACGTTTTATGATTTTCTCCATCCCTTGGAGTGTGTTTTCTTAAACTTGCTATCTTTGCACATTTAACGTTTGTGCATATATTCTTTCTGAGTGAGTTTTATTGTGTTTCTGGGTCTACTGCTTATGGTAACAATTGTGGCTTTAGATGTTAAAGTCTTTGAGGGTCGAGACTAGGATCCGGACGTGCTCTCTCTGATAATATGCAATCACATGAAAAGCAAGACCCCGTCATTTCATCTGACGAACAAGAGCTTAGACTATTATCCAATCATGAATTTTCTGTTCAAGAAGCCCATACTAAGACAGGATCCGGACATACTCTCTCTGACATTATGCAATCATGTGAAAAACATGACCAATCTGACGAACAAGAGCTTAGACTATTATCCAATCATGATTTGTCTGTTCAAGAAGCCCATACTGAGACTTGATCAGGACATGCTAGCTCTGAGAATTTGCAATCAGATGAAAAACATGACCTTGGCATTTCCTTTGATGAACAAGAGGGAAGACAACTATGGAATCACAATCTTTCTGTTCAAGAAGCCAAGACTCGGACAGAAAATAGAAATGGTAACCTTTTTGGCAATGCAGTGTAAAACAAGATTGTTGGAGAACTAAAAATGTTCCACTAATGAAGTGTTTTTGTTTTCAGGAGGTAGCCAACTTGAAGCAGTTTCTTGTACAGAGGCCAATGAGATGTATACCGAGATAGTTTTTGTACATGCTCACTTTGAGCATATGCAATCACATGAAAAACAAGACCCACCCAGACATTTCATCTGCTGAGTAGGAAGGTAGACGACTATTCGATCATGATCTGTCTGTTCAAGAAACCTGGACCAAGACAGAAACCAGAAACGATGACTGTATTTCAATCAATTGAAATTCAAGATTCATCCAATCTTTTCCACTAACAAAGTGCCAACTTGAAGTAGTTTCTTGTACAGAGGCCTAGGAGATGTACACCTCGACGGAGAAGCAATTATTTGTAAATGTGGAAAGCAGTGTATTAGATAGACAAGCATGTTCCACTAGGATTAATGATTTCTTGAATGGACGTTCAAAATTAGTTTTTTTTATTCGTCTTATTGCAAGCAATTGTTCCAAGGAAAATGAGAAATTGTACCATTATTCCAAGGAAAATGAGAAATTGTACCATTGGAGCGTGCAATTCAAGAGAAGTGTGTGGTGAAAGTCAAAAAAATGGCTAGGTGGGGCCTTTAAACGGTACAATTTTTTCTAAAAATGAAGAAAAAACGTGGAACAAATGAAAGCTTATAAAAACAAGAATTGCAAGAGATTTTTTTAATAGAATGCCATGTCTATTTTGCCTTAGAGTAAAAGAAGCTTCAATTTCAAAAACCTCAATCCAGCAGGTTTATGATATAGCTCTTTTTCACTTCTTTAAAGATCTTGATCTTCTATTCTCATCAAACTTTTTTATCTTGGTCTTTATCGTGATTTCATGGTAGAAATTAGGTTGTCAATATAAACACAATAAGCCCCTGTTGGTGTCCGTGACTTGGGATAGGTATGGCACTGCTAGTAGTGGAGAGGTGGTTTCTAATGGGAGGGGGCAAAAAAAGTATAAAGTGATGGGCCTCAGAGGCGTACCAACTGGTTTTGGATCCACATGTCCACGACAGGCCTTGTGGAACACTTGGTTTGCCTATGATCACAGAGCCTTCCATGATATCCACTAAAGTCGTTGCCTTATACACTTTTTTGTGCCTACATAACACGAGAGATACTTGCGATCACATACTGTCTTACGTGGTGTGATCATCTAATGAGGAGACGCCACCTGATTTGATGGCCCAGCCTCACCCATTGAGGTGAGGCCACCTTGTGGCTTGAGTTTCTCTCGTTCTACATCAAGTCCCGAGATGGCCTCACCTCATTGGGTGAGGCAGGGCCATCTGATGAGGTGACGACTTCTCTTTAGACGACCGCACCAAGTAACACGGTGTGACCGTCCTACCAAATTGTTTCTCGTATAACACATACACGAAGAAAATTTTTTGAAAAAAAAGTTGTGTATTGATTTATGGAAATATTTGGACTTTGTATTTGTTTGTCTTATTTGATTGGCAATGAATACATTGATTTTCCAGTATTAATGGTACATACATGACTGATTTCTGTATTGCTTAGATATATTCACTTTGTTTTTGAGAATAATTATATTTATGTAAGAAGTGAAGAAGAGTAACTTTAACATCTACTACCACTCTTAGTACACATTTTTTTTTTTAATTTCAAGGAGGATTTATTATTTTCACTTTAGAGTCTATTGTTATCCTCAAAAATTACATGGCATGCACGTGGCGGATGCAGCCCACATTGGTCAACCAGGCATCGATTAATTATGTTAATTGGATTGGATTGAATGAATCAAGTAACCTCGTTTTGGGCTTAGGCTTGGGCCCGATTCGTTAGCACTACGGCCCATTCCTTTATATATAGGTGAACTCACTATTATCAATTATTTTTACAGAGATCAATGATGGGAATTTTGACCGCTATTCATAATACTATCATGAGCTCGCGACCGTCCACGAACCTACGCCACTATCGGTGAACATTTTTAAAGGGAATACGATCTTTGCAAATGTATGGTACCAAATTGTTGTTAAAAAGGGATATGAATAAACTATAGTCCATGATGGACGTAAATAAATCATCGAGGGGATGTTACCCAACCTTTGTGTTTGGAGATTCAATAAAGAAGGTTCAATACGGTGGAAACAACCCGCACTACGTGACTCGTAATAATACTATATTATTTTATCACTTTCCTCTTTTTAATTCCTATTGTTTGTGAAATCCAAGATCAAACGGGGCCTTAAAACAGAATGCCAAATGCCAAAAATTGAAACCAGTCAAATTTTATTTCAATAACCAAATGAGTCTGAAAATCCTATTTAAATGATTCAGAGTATAATCATAAATTGAGTTAATTATAGAAACAGAATCTTGAAATAAGAAGAATAACAAAATAACTTCTGATGCAATAATTCTGAAATTTAACAATAATTCTTTAATAGTTTTCAGATAAAATAATACTATGTGCATTTTAGTCCCTAAATGAAGAGGGATTGGACACGAAGACCTAGTTTTTTGCCCTCTTTTTTGAAAGACGTCTCAAATATAGATGTGATGGCCGAAAACTGACCCATTGATTGAGAATTAACTAGGTTTTTATTTAGGATTATTCAGAGTCTTCTTAATTTGTATGTAATTAGTGCATAATCTAGCATTAGAAACTAATTATCTGGTTTGTTTATGCGTTATCAGCTCAATATCTCGAAGGGGATTTACTGGGTTTAGTTTTTCCTTGTGGAAAGAACATTGCATCCTCCTTTTTCTCTCTCTATGAATCTATCTACGTGAATTTTACTCGAAAGTATATGTGGTGATTAACAATTGATTGCAATTAATTTTAAATTTCTAAGAATCTGCGAACAATCAATGGCATGACTGTTTATCGCACTACAGAAATTGTGTATGATTCTTTGTATTAATTAATTTTCACTTTCTCATTATCTTCTCTTTTCTAATAAATTGCAAAATAAATAATAAAAGAAAGAAAACAACTTTGTCAAAAGCGATGATGAAATGGTCAGTGTCGTGTTTTGGACGGTTGACCTAGAAATAAAAGGAGTAGTTGGCAGTTGGGACGGCTAATTTAATTGAGTTAGGTGGGCGACCCGTATTGTTATTAATATTATTGAATATCAACTTGTCTACTACATAAATGTGTCAATTTCAATACAAGAATTGGTTGGTTTTGGATTTCTCTTTTGGATTGTGGCCAAGTAGTTGGAGGACATTCAAGAAATGTGTGAAAGGACTTGAACCCCACAAGGGTGGAAAATTGGAAAATGAAGAAGAGGATTTGCTAAGTCAAAGAATGCAGGTGGGAAATGGTTCTCAGGGGGACCCATGTGATTATTATTCCATGTGATAATGCCACAAGGGCCCTGGACGAATAGGGACCCCAAGTGTCCTCATTGTCATCATATATAGAACAAGAGTTGTAGAAATGTCTATAAGAAATATTAAACACTTCTATTGAACTTGTATACACTAAGCTAAATAATTTAAATTAAGTGTTCTTGGTAACCATAAAAACCTTTCTTGTGACCGTTAAAAAAAAAAAAAAAAAAATTTCTTCTCTAATTGGAAATTCAAGCTGTGTTGCTCTTTAGGATTTATGTTTCAAGTTCTTCAAAGTTCAAGCTACATTTATTTTCTTAAGAAAATTTTCACATTCTACAAGAAAATATAGGTATATTCGTGGACAATGAAGTCTCTGAAAGATAATTATTTCTTTTGGATTATTATAAAAATGCAACCTTCATTCGTGGAAAAAATTCCAAAATTTCCACTATAAAAGATAAAGAAAAATCTCTACATCCAATGGAATAATTTTTCTAGTTTTGTAATCAAGCGAAGTTTGTCTTATTTATGGAAAAATTGGATTCCATAATGGAATAATTTTTCTAGTTTTGTAGTCAAGCAAAGTTTGTTTTATTTATAAAATTAACAATGCATTATGTTCTAATGTCCAAGTATGAATAGATGTTAATTTTAGTAACGGGAGGTAACATATTGATTAACCTTGAAAATAAATTGAAGTTCAATGATTTGATGGAGACAAATTAAAGAAGAGTGACCAAATTGAGATTTTCAACTAAGTTCAATGACTAAAATGCAATTAACCATATAAGTAGAGTCATAAATGACAGAATATCCAAGCAAAGTAAATAAGAAGTCCACTTACAAGTAGATTTTCTTTGTTTTTTTTTTTTTTATTGTAAATGATTTTGGACTAATGTAATGTATTTGCATTTACAGTTGTGATCAGTTACGAGAAATATAATAAATAAACCAATAATCAGTTACTATGTGTTTTGATAAACATTTACTAACCCAACATGTGCGTTTTTGCATTTTTGTCAGTTTTAATGTTTTCTCTTTAATTTTTTCTTTGTAGTGTTATAGAACTGGAATCAAATCGTAAGTCTTTTGTTAGACAATTGGGTGATCAAGGAGACAAAATTGAGGTATTTTTCGAATTGAGCCACCATCCACAAGGATACTTTATTTATACTAAGTGGAAAAAAGGCAAAAAGTTCGATTGAAACCGTACTAAATGACATACAACGTAGAGAAAACTAACGAGTCTAATACTAGACTCGTAACTAAAGATAAAACATCCGGCACTAGATCTCATATGCTTCGTTTCATCGTTCATGAACCAAGACAGCTTCAGTCAACACAGTCCTAGATGCTCCATTCATGCCCACTTCTATTCCTAAGAGCCCATCATTCTACACAAGAAGAATTTAAACTAATTGTTTTTAGTAACCATAAAGCCCTTCCTTCTGGCCGTTGAAAAAAAAAAGGAAAAGAAAACCTTCCTTCTATAGATGGACATTCAAGCTATATTGCATAAGATCAAACTGTTTAGGATTTAAGTTTAAAATTTTGCACACTTCGAGCTACATTTATTTTCTTAAGAAAATCTCCACGCTCTACTTGAAAATATGGGGTATTGGTGGACAATGAAGTCTTTAAAAGCTAATTATTTCTTTTGGATTTTTAGAATAATGCAACTTCCATTTTTGGAAAAACTTGCTCAGTTTCCACAATAAAAGATAAAGATATGGAATAATTTCTCTGGCTTGGTAGTCAAGCAAAGTTTTTTTTTTTTTTAAGGAAAAGTGGAGTCCATAATGGGGTGATGAGCACCACTCCCTTGAGATAGAAGCCCATCCAACTCTCAACCACAAATTACGTTGTTCACTTATACATTTCAAACTCCTCATTACAAACCCCCTCCCAATTTTCTTTATACATTTCAAATTATCCATGGGACAGAATGTGACCTTTACGTTGCTGGCAATGCTTTGCTTCCATATCAATATTGTTGCATCTCTTAAAAGATCCACAGATGAGTATGCTCTCCTAGCCTTCAAATCTCAAATAACTTCTGATCCAAATAATATCTTGGCTAAAAATTGGTCACAAGGAACCTCGTTTTGTAATTGGGNGTATAGGAGGTACTATTGCCAAAGAAATCGGTGCACTCTCTTTTTTGAGATCCTTGATTATCAGCAACAATAATTTTCATGGATTTATCCCTGACGAACTTGGTAATTTAAGCCAGCTTCGAGAAATAGAGATGCAGGACAATGAGCTAAACGGTCCTATTCCAACAAGTCTTGGATTTCTTGAAAATCTGCAGAAGCTAAATATCTCCAATAACAGACTCTATGGGGAAGTTCCTAATAGGGTTTTCAACCTCTCTTTTTTGATGGTAATTAGTTTAAAAAACAATGGTCTCTCAGGAAGTCTTCCTACGGATATCTGCAATAATCTTCCAAATTTGGAGACGCTAATAATTTCTCAAAATCAAATAAGTGGTAACATTCCTCCAAGCTTGGGAAAATGCAGGAAGCTTCAACTACTTTCTCTGAAGTACAATAATTTTTCTGGAAGCATTCCAATGGAAATCGGAAACTTGTCAAAGCTTCAGACTCTCTATCTAAACGTAAACAATTTGATAGGTATGTTTAAAGTGGTTTTCGTATACATCAATATCCCAAAACATAACGTTTTCCAAAAAATTGTGAAATTGAACAATATTGTTAATCATTCACATCATAGATATTCGTACATTCATAGTGACCAGAATATTGTTGCCTGTTGAATATGTCCTTTTACATAGCTAAACTAAAAGTTTAAGTATGTACTTACCCCACGAAACCTCAATTGTGCATTTTGAAACTGGGAGCCTATTTTGGCCTATAAATTATTCATGCAAAAGCGTGTAGAAATGTTGACCAACAAACTTATCTTTAATTCCTACATAAAGAATTAAAGTTGTCATCACATCATTTTATACAAAAAAACGATACACTATTCAATATGGTTTGACGGCACAATGAATAAAATAAGCTTTGACAAATAATTAAATACATTGTAATAACATCAAATCCTAAGTACCCAATCAGCATGGGATGAAGATGGATTCTGCTAGCGGCTATAGCCTCATTATAATAATTAGTCAGTATTTTATAGTTCATTGTTAATTGGATTTAGTTCACTTTTAATTTTTTAGATTGAGGACATTGGATGCAATTTCAATTACGATTAATGATTAGGTGTTTTTTTGGAAATACTTTGATTAGAAAATTAAAAAGCAGTAAGATTTTTTCTTCTAAAATTTCCGCCTAAGTTGGTATTAGATGCACTCAATGATTTTCCATCTAAACCAACTATTCGGTATACGATCGCAAATCAATGAATTATTGATTTTTTAAACTCACAAGCAATGTATAAATAGACGTGTTTTTAGGTTCATTCTCCGTTACTTTTGCACTGCATTAGCTTGTTTATTTAATAGTTTAATATTCTAAATTAGGCGATACATCATTCATTTGTCATTCTATAATCACTCTTATTTTAATAAAAAATTTTAGAGCCAACAATATTGGAATTTAAAACCTTTATATTTTAAATTTAATTATCTAATTCCAGTATTGTTATTTGGTAATAACTTTTGAAATTTTAAATATTTGGCTTCTGGATTTCAACTTTTAATATCCTAAAATGTATTCACAGGAAGCATTCCATATGAAATTGGAAACATATCAGAACTTCAATATTTATATTTGGGTGCAAATATCTTAACAGGTATCTATCTACTTACTTATTAGTACTTCCTGTATTCATTAATTTGAGTGCATTGACAAACTCCAGAGTACTCACAATGCAGGAAAAATTCCGCATTCAATGGGACGTTTATCAAATTTGAAGGAATTGAGTATTTCTCAAAACAATCTTCAGGATCAAATACCAGATTCCATCTTCAATCTCTCCATGTTACAAATAATCGGTTTTAGTCACAACTCTTTCAGTGGTACGTAACTAGATCTCCCAAACTTATTTTATAGATTAAATTTATTTCAATTTGTTATATAGTGTCTTAACAAAGGTTTATACAAAAACTCTAAATTTAAAACGGTCATATATAAAAATTATTTATGCTGACGGAAAATCTAAATGAACTTTAGGTGACCACCTAGGCATTTTACACTCTTTTGACAAATCTTTTTCCAGTACGTATGGCGTTTTCATGATAATTATTAGAAGTAAATTGCGCAAAAATAGCTTCTTATATACTTAATCATCGACACCAAATTAGTTGGTACTTCTTCTCTTTAATTAGATATTTTTTTTGTTAATTTAACTTTTGATGTTTGAAGTTCTACTTGTTTGGATTGACACGAAATATTCCAAATGAAATTGGAAACCTGTCAGAATTTGTGTATTTAAGTTTGAGATGCTATCGTTTTAATGGTACATAATTATATCTCCTAAACTTATTTTATATATTGAATTCAATGTTCTAAAATGGATTAAGCGTGTCTAGACATCAAGGCTAAACTTCAAACTTTTACTATGATTTATACCAAAATTTTAAATTTTAAATTGTCATATATAAAAAAGATTTTTATTGTTGATGGAAAATTGAAATGAACTTTAGGTTGCCACCTATGCGTTTTACACTCTTCCGAAAAATGTTTGTCAGCATGTACATTGTTATAACATCATATCCTACGTACACAATTAGCTTGGGATGAAGATGGATACCGCTAGAGGCTCCTAATCAATATATTTAGTGAATATTTTAAAATCTTTTCATTATTAGTTGGATTAGTTTTGTTCTATTTGTTAGTTCGAGGACCTAGGATGCAATTTTTGTTAAGCTTAATGATTAGGTGTATCTTTGTCAGCTGCGAAGATGAGCTATATACTATGGAGCATTTTGATTAAAACAATATGAAAGTTGTGAGAGTTTTTCTTTTACAGTTTTTGACCGCAAATGCTAAATTCGCACGCATTTTAAGAATTAGTGTGGTTTTAAGTTTATTATTTATTCTAGTATATTTTTCCTATTGCACTGCATCACCCTGTTTACAAAATAATTTAATATTTTTAAATTAATTTGTACATTTGTCATTATAAAATCATTCTTATTTTAATAATATATATTATAACCGCCTACTTGAATTTGATTTTTTCAATTA
>CAIGRT010020938.1:0-25692 GCA_903798405.1 Fraxinus platypoda | reverse complement strand
CTTTGCATTTATATCTTGTGTATTGTATTGCTTTGAGACTAAGTGTCGAAAAAATTTTAAAAACCAATTCATCCCCCTCTTGTTTAGTTATTCTTGGGCTAACATGAAGACGTGTTGCCCCTCAATAAATTTTTTATATCTCGGCACATAACCCCTTCTTAGCAAATGGAAAAATGCCAACATATTTTAGATGCACATTATATCTTGACGTCTTGCCATTTGCAAAGTTGTGATATTGTGTCAATGTGTTAAAAGTGTATTAGGTTGACACAATCTCGGAACAAAATATTTGAACTCGTCAAACAGACACTTTTACTTTCTTGAATACTTGTGCTTATTTTGTTATTTTTCCCTATTTGGTGGACGGTTTTTTATTAGTTAAATCTTAAATAGGGCTTCTTCATTTAGTAAGCATATTCCATTATAGTATGAAAGTTCTTTCAATATTTGGTCTAACATTTAGTATTTGTGTGAATCATGGAGTAGTGATTCATTCCCTCTCTCTCTCTCTCTCTCTCTCTCTCACACACACACACACACACACCCGCTACATTGCCTAATTTGCAGCAAATTTACATGAAACAACAAATTGCATGTCTAGAAAGATATATTAGTATATTTAATTGCCTACTTTATCGTGCACCATAGGAAAATGCTGCAAATAGTAATCTTTGAGCATCATTTATCCAAAAATACATTATTACAAAACTCATTTTTAACCACATATTTTCCCATAAAATAATGTTACACATAAATTCAAAATTTTTCCTTATTTGTTAACTACACATTCTAAAAATAAAAAATAAAAAATTACTATTTCAAAACACATTTTCTTCCGAAACTACGCTTTAATAGAGTCCAAACATGAGCTAAGAGTCGAATTATTGTACACAAATCAACGCGTAAACATGAGTAGTCATTTTCACATGCTAATAAGCTGCTAAAGGATTACGATCATGCTATAAGTATAGAAAATTTTGACAAGGCAACAAATACATGGCGTGGAATCATTGAAAGATGGAAAGAGAGAAAAAAAAAAGGTCAATCATGCATCACCACATTAGCATCGGTATGAATTCTATCAACATTTTTTTTATACTCACGTCTTTTTCTAAAGGATTATTACCTAGTAGCTAGCTTGTCTCTTTAGTATGTAGTCCAAGTCTTCGAACTTGTAACTATTTTATTTTTCCATACATAAAAATTGAAGATTTTGGATTTTCCCGAGCTGTTGTTGCATGCTAGAATGCTTCTGCGAGAACATGATAGATTTTGCAAATAAGGATATCGTGAATTTAATCGATCAATGGTGCTTGTGGTTGTGGATGGTCAATTACACTCCTTTTTTTTTAGGTCAAACAAGTTTAAAAAGTGTAAAATTAGTGAATTTCAATAGGAGTTGGAATTTCTCATACGTTGCTGGGAATGAATGTCCCCGTACTTAATAGTTGAAGAGTTCAATGAGTTATATAGCTTATGCAATTGCATGCGTACAATTTCTGAAGTTTTGTCAAGTCCCAGGAATCCTGGGCCAGGATACACCATATCAAGTGGTAGGCTAGGGGAGAATAAGTGTAAAAATCGAAATCGCGATTCATTTTTCCCATCAAAACCTGACACGTGCACAATTTTATTAAATAGGTGACGGTGAGACTCAAACTCATGATATTTACATGACTTGATATCACATCATTTGATCTAAAAGCATAAACGATTAAAGATAACAAACATAAAAAAGTTACCTTTTATTCTTTACCTAATTTCACATTTTCATGTATATAAATACCCTAAGCTTGTTGTTTTGGGCATAAGTGGTGATGAATATGGTAGCTTTCCTAACGAGGTCTTTCTTTCTCATCTCTCTCTTTTCTTTTGTGGGCACACAAGCAAGAACTTTGATACTGCAACTCTTTGTTGAAAACATGTTTTTAGAATGAAAAAGTTTATTTATTTAAATTTTATCGTTACACATCCTTTTACGTGAACTTCAGACTTTTTTCTCCTTTCTTTGTTCTTTTTCGTCAAAGGGCTAACATGACATACATGTTGTTCAAATAATTGAGAAATCTTGATTACGGGTTCAAAAAAATCATCAAATGAACGCCGCCCAACAAGCTCGACCCAAACTTTCAATACATTGGTTGCCACAAGAACCCCACTAAGGAGACTATATGGTAGTGGTATTAGCAATCCACAAAGGTGGGAAAAAGAAGAAGAGATAACAATGGTTGAATCTCACTCAATCCCCAAGGCTCTCGACTGCCTCTCTCTTTTGTCTCCTCTCCATTGCTACAATACATACACACACGGCTGCAAGATGGAGGAGAATAGGATATATATGCATAACATTAGGTCACTCAATTGGGCCAACAATAAGGTAAATGGGCCACCAATAAACCAAAGCCTAAACCAGGGACGGACCCAGCAAAATATCCCAGCCCGGGTGGATGTTGACCGGTCAACGTCGACAATCAGCGATCATAAGAGCGATGTCGTTTATTAATATTTAATTACATAATATTACAAATTATTCAATATATATGTAAACACACTAAAATGTAAAAATTATATATATATATATATATATAAAGAAATACGCAATACAACCTACAACTGGAAGAAATAGGTATGAACTTCCGTTTTTGTTAAAAAAATCGTTCCATAATCTACAATTGCAAAATGCCCAATTTATTTTTTTAGCTCAATTGATTAAAAAAACATAGTACACATTATTTGAAAATTGAGATCATAAGTCCCAAATGGAAAATGGGCCAAAATCCAAATCACAAATCACAACTCAAATCACCCTAAAGCCTAAAATGTTTACAACTCCTGAAAATGTTAAGCATGTATCTTAATTTCCCTAAGAATGGAATTTATTCTGCCCAAGTAAACATTTGCTTGCTTGTTGCCTTTTTCTACTAAAGTAAGGTTCTTGTTAAACTTAAGGATAATCTTATATTCCAAACAGAAAAACTACAATCACCAATGAAAATATAAAGGGCAGTCGGCAAAATAATGCTACGCCTACGCTCCATTAAAACTATTAAGAGAATTTTGAAGCAAGACAATGTACAGTATGAGGTTTAACTAGAAAATTTACCAGAAAATGTACAGTATGTAGTTGCGCCGAAGACGGGCGATATTCGATCGAGAGAGACGAGAGAGTGGAGAAGGTGAAAATTTGGGAATTTAGGGATTGATTTGGGAGGAGATTTGGGTTGGGCTATATATTATATAATTAAGGATTGAGCCCAGACAAATAGCCCAATCCAATTACAAAAAAAAAATGAATAAAATGGGCCACATTGGCCCAATTTCAAAAAAAATGATGGGCGGGCCAAATTGGCCCAATTTCAAAAGGAAAAAAAAAAGGCAGCATGAGGATTGAGGAAGAAGACGAACCGGCACAGCCACATGTAGGAGCGGCGCAGCTGTCGGTGACTCGGTGGTCCGACGGAGCCTAGCATGCGTGGCCGCGCCCCCTGGCCGGGTGCTAGGTCCGTCTCTGGCCAAAACCAATAAATGGGCTACAAAATCTAATATCACCTCCAACCACTACTCAACTACAACTTGGGCCCTCCAAAAGTATTGGTCGTTTCGGGTCAAGCCAAGTCTACAATGTCGATAAATTATCCGACAACTATTTTAAATCATTGTCCGAATTTATTGAGTATCAAAAAACCTAACAATACAATTTTCAAAATGAGCGATAGGTGAAAGTTTAGATATTTGCCTCCTTTGATACAATTTCAAACCAGCTTATCTAAAAGTCTAATGTTAAAAATGAGACATGTTTTAAATCTTGTCTCTAATAAGAAGTTCATATTCTCTCAAAACAATTCTGGATTCTTTCTTATTGTAAACCATTTCTATGATAATTCTCAACTAATTCCTTCAAAAACTTTCCAAAAGCTATTTGTCTTTCATTCTCTTCTCTATTAATCTATTCATGGAAAAATGATCCAAACTTGCAAAACTAAATTTTGGTCGTAGATACATTAAAACATACCATATAGTTTTAGTCTGATGCATAAATATTGGTTTTGTTTGCCTGATGCTTCTTAATTGTCATACACAGTAACAATTTCCTCGTACAGCAGATCATTGTAATGGATTCAATGCTGAGACATATGTGGGGAGGCATTCAAAGCCACCTCCTCCATCTCCGGTGTTACCACCTCCAATCCACCAATTGTCGAGCAATATACTAGTGATGTAAATCACTGCCCAAGATCTTCCTGTCAACAGCTTGAGCTTGTTCTGATAAATCAGATTATTAGGGATGCGTGTAATATAGAGTTTCCAATCGTAGTTGAGGTTTCTTTGTAGGTCATATAATGTAATCTTATTTCTTCTGATCTTCAGTCTCATGAAACCTGTAATATGTATTCTCTGAAGTTTGCTACAAGAAGCTGGTTTGATGTAAGTCATGAATTTAAACGAGTGCAAATTATAAAGTTCTCAAGTGCAAGTAGGATTTAATTTTTCTGAGGAGTCTAAGACATGCAGAATTTTTGAAAACTGGTTGCAGCAAACTTGGAATAACCCTGCTGTGACACAGTCACACAAATGTTTAACAGGCAGAGTTGATAGAGTTGAACCAGAAAATAATAGTCATCATTTTGACCTCAAAATCTGTCCGATCATGTTGTTAACAAAATCTCGACCACCTCCTCGTCTACGTAGACATCACCTTCTTGCTAGAAGACATAATTAGGATGCAAAGGTCACCGTATCAGAAAAAAAGCCCGACAACTATTTGCACTCGACGGTCAAATCAATTGTCGAAATAGGATAAAATGAGTGCAAGAGAGATGGGTGAGACGGGATTTGACTAGGATTTAGACTGAATTACCAAATTGCAATTACCTTTTGATGTCATCATGTGCGAGTATTTATAATCAAGTGAGAAGAAGTGATGTTTGTTGTATGCATAACACGTTGCCTCATCCTAACATTTCAGTAGTCAAGCTCACGAGTGTCAATCCCAACTGTCATAGGCATGTGATTGTATGATCAAAGGTTAAAAAGTAGCCACTCTGTTTTATAAAAGCAATATTCTGCTGCAATCTATTGGGGTACCGAGTATCTTCGTATGAAATATCTTTAACTGAGATAGTCTTTGTAGATGCCTTTGAATTCAAAATTATAATGTAGTAGGAATTTGCATCTCACCTCGAAAGTACCACTTCGGAAGAAGTGCTATCACTTCAGAAGAGGTGGTCCATCCATCTCGCTCAATTTCCAACCACCTCAGAGAGACATGGGGAGTGGAGTGTGCCACCTTACCGAGGAAGTACCGCCTCAAAAGAAGTGCTACTACTTCGTAAGAGGTGTCCTACCACCTCGTCCAATTACCTAACCACCTCGGAGACATAGGAGAGCGAGGTAGAGTGGAGTGTGCCCAGCTGATTGCCACCCAGGATGAGACATGACAATAGCCCTCAAGTCTAGACGTGAATATTTATACAAGGCATGGCATGGACTTTGACAAGTAAGGTCATCTTGTAGGCTAGGAGCTAGCGAAGTGAGGAATAAGAACGCAAGAGGTAAGATTTATGAATTGCCTCAAAACATAAGCTGGTTATAGACATATATAAATACTTTGCTGATGATAAGAGATATGAGGACTATAGATGACCCCAACGAAAATCAATGATATAAGAGATATGAGGACTTATAGTAAAGCAAGGAATAAGAATGAAAGGGGAAGGCTCTGGTTTGGGCTTGTAGTAGGTCCAAGTTGGTATATAATATTTTAATTATATTATTTATTTTTCTTCCCAAATTTTTCTGTTCATGACACTGGCATCTTCTAGAAGTGACGATTTGTCTGTTTGAACAATTGCTATCCAGACAGATTGTATCTATTCAAGACAACATCTTTTCAACAGTTGTGTCTCTTGGACATAACCTTGCATCTTCTATGATTTGACCCCCATATG
Organism: Fraxinus platypoda; assembly: GCA_903798405.1. Classification (NCBI taxonomy): domain Eukaryota; kingdom Viridiplantae; phylum Streptophyta; class Magnoliopsida; order Lamiales; family Oleaceae; genus Fraxinus; species Fraxinus platypoda. The sequence goes on along the minus strand of CAIGRT010020938.1, from coordinate 19,744 downwards.
TTGGATTTCATTCATTCTAAAATCAATTCAATTCCCTCCTGTAAAAATAATATTTCTTTCCTTCATGCTCTATTCCGTATTTTGCATTTCAATCTCAAATATTATTTTTTTGCATTTTTAGTCCTCTCCGGTTCAGAGAGATCAAAAAATTAGTAAATTCGTTATATCTTGTAATTTGGAGTGCTACTATTACAAGTCGATGTCGTTGTATTTTCGGAGACTAATGCCGGAAGATTGTCGTACCAATGCGGGACATTATTGCTTGAGGAGAAAGAGTCGAACTCTTGCATCGACCATATTAATTTTTCCTTCTTCATTGAGTAAGTCGAAACTCTGTCCAATTTTTCACTTACTAAAAAGGTTATTTTCAACATATAATTTTGCACAATAAATTCGATATATTACATATATTTTCCAACAACTACTAACTAGTCCTATTAACCTGATAATTGGGTTATTATGAATGTCTTTTTCCTTCATATTGCATATTTGATATTTGTAGTTTTATATCTCTCTGGAGCTTTGGATTTAGAAACTAATCTCTGCGCTTTATCGCCCATTTATTATAATCTCATTGTTGTTGCGTTTCAACAATTTCCTTTTCCAGGGCTATCGCACTTGCATATATGATGTGCTTACCTGCCTCATGGAGCTGCTATAGGAGCTTGGTTTGGTGCGTGGCCCATGCCTCTTGATTGGGAAATGCCCTAGCACGTATAGATCCTTGAATAATGCTCGGTGTACATAAGCATTTACATAATGCTTTACATAATACTGACGTGGCAATCATCCACATGTTGATGTGTAAGTGTGAAATTTGAATTAAAGGCTGGATCACATGCCATGTGTAATTATGTAAACCATTATGTATATGGTTATGTACTTGTAGCATTACTCTAAATCCTTTATATGGAACTCGTCTTTAAAGGCATGCTTGGGAGTTTTTTTGATCGATTTTAGACGACACTGTTCATGAGGGATTAAAAAAATCGATATTTGCTAGTTTTTTTGCGTATTGATTTTGGATGATTTAAAAACCACTCAAAATCGATGTAATGTGATTTTGACCATTTCTTTCAACCAATCAATCGATGGGTTTTGATCGTTTCTCATATTCTCTCATAATTTTACCCTTTTAAAATAATTATTTACAACTAACATATTTTGTTCAAAATTAACATATAAAAAATACTTTTGTGTAAAAAATTGTTTAAATTTGTTTAAAATTAATTATAGTTGTAAAATTCACTTATAAGTGAAAAATACTAAATTAAAATTTTAAGTAAATAATTATCTTTTTACCTTAAATATTAACTTATATGTAAAAAAAGTACATGTAATTAAAATATCATACAAGAAATTATAATAGTAGTTTGTTAGTGAGAAAGCTGTAAGAAACTACACCACAATCAAAAAATAGAAATCTCAATTTTATTTTTACTACTACTATTTGTTAAATTGGGTCCTCCCACTACCGTGATAGAATTAAGTGGAAATTACATTAGATCGGACTTTTCAGATCATAGTTCAAAAATCAAATAATAAGTTTATTTAGTCTACGTTTGAGCCACATTAAAATTTTCATTATCATTCTTCTACTGATTTTCAACCATACATTCTTCAATAAAATAATATTTTCTATCACATCAATAACTTTTTCTTTTCTTTTTCAACCACACATTCTCCATCAATCTACTATTCCAAATTATATTCTTCCAAATAATGTGGCTCAAACACACCTGACCTATTAATCATAAATCAAGTGTTAGTTTAACTATTAATATTAATATTAATATTAATAATAGTAATATAAAATATATCCAATCCAATCCCATCTCATCCCAATCCAATTTAATCCCAAACCTTAAAATTCATTTATCTCCATCTTCTCTCTTATCACTATCTCCACCTAACCTACACATCTGATGCTGCATCCACTGTCGGAGACTACCGTTGAACTCACGGCGACGATCGCTCACAAATGCCAGGCTGAAGCCGCTATTAAATGCTAGATTGTTGTGGATCTGATTTGAGTGACGCCGCCCCTGGAAATTGCATCATCGCTCGCTGGAGAAGATTTGCACGACATCTCGTTGAAAGTAGGGAAGCTGAAACGCTGACATCTGAGATCAATGATGTCGTTGCGTGATTGCGGCTTCTCTCAAATCTGTACCGCCGATGTAGAGATTGCACCGCCATCGATTGAGAGTTTTGAGCGCCCGCTGAAGAATGATGATGGTGGTAGTTTGCTGCATTTCGTGATGTTTTTGGTTTGTTGGTTTTTGGAGTGGTGTTGGTTTTCATGTTCTGATGTTGGGGTGGTTTTTTTGGCAGTATATCTGGGGTGGCGATTTTGTTGGTTGTGATGTCATGGTGTTGGTGTTGTGGCGGCAACGGGGTGGGGGTGATCGCAAGTGGCCGTAGTGTTAATGGTGATGGTGATATGTGACCAACAATTTGGTTAATCTTTGACTAACTATTTGATTATTTGTGACCTAAAAATTTGATAATATGTAACCAACTAATTTGAAAATCTATGATCAACAAATAAGTTGTGATATATCAAAATTTTTTATTGTGACCATGAAATAATCTGTGATCAATTAATTTGATAATATGTGACGTTGCAACTTATAAATACGCATCTGTAATTATTAATTGTATAATTGTGACATTAATATATTTAATTAATAAAATATAATTAATTAATTAATTAATACGTGAGTTTTAAATTTTGAAACTTAAAACTGAAAATTGAATTGTACTGACTTGTGAATTTATCCCTCGAATTAAACTGTCAACGTTGTACCGTAACAGACTTGTCAATTTTCCCCTAGAATTAACCCTGTCAACAACGTACGTAACAAATAGCCTCTTGCTTTAACAAAGATGAGGTGTCGCATGTGGGCCCCTTTTTCCAGCAAGTGGGCCTGTAACCGAACCCTTTAAAATCTCAGTAGAGCCCTAAGCGCCAAAACCCACCTCTCGCCCTCCTCTCTAGAATCAGCTCTTTGAAACTTCACCGATTAAAAGAACTTCTCTCTGGTATGAGCCATTGTGGGTTTTTTGAGTTGATTGATGATGTAATGGTGCATTCTATCTAATATATGATTTTATACTTGTGATTTTGAACTTAAATTAATGGGTAATTTTGCATTTGGCTGTAATTCAATGATCAAGTATGTAAAGTTGCTTTTGAATCAGAATTAGTTCTGTTTAAATATCTGTTGTGGTTAGAGTTCTGTGCTTTTTATCCTTAAGTTAGAAATAAACTGGCTACTTTTTTTTTTTCTCAATAGGAGCAAAAAGAATTTTGTAATTTCGTTAGTGTTTTCTGAATTTGCATAATTTCACTACATATGAAATTTTATGCTGTAATTATGTTGTTCTCTGACACTATTTGGGGTTTATATCACATGTATTGAATGGAAAATATGAAAATATAGTTGTGTCTCATAAATAGAAGTGGAAGACTTGTCTATTTAATAAAAGAAAGACTTAAAATTTACTATGTATTGTCCAGGGGTTTTTGATGTGATGCATATAACTTTTTTTACCCACTTTCAGTGGTAATTTAGGTTTTCTTGGCTTTATAGATAAGAGACTAAATGTAAAAGACAACAAAACTGATACAAAAAGTAGTCCTAGGAATGCCATAACGATGATTGGCCGATTTTTATCTTCTTATTGTCAAAAATGTCGGTGGTTCCAATGGTGTGTAGGATATTTGGAGTTGCAGTGTTTTTAGGCCTTATAGGCCTTCTGAGGAATTTTATTATTTCTCTGTCCTTCAAATGTCAAAGTTCATCAGAAAATAATGTTCATCTCAATCATAATCATTGACAAGATTATTGTCTTAGCACCTGTTTCTTGGCAGATGAGGGTGTTCTCCCCCATTAAGTAATAAAAAATTACTTTAATTTTTTTTTTCTTTTTTTCAAAAGAACGAGGGAAAAGTGCATTGTTGGCTTATATCACATCAGCGGTGGTTTGGAAGATTGTAATAAGTTGATTCCAGAGGCACATTATATGCCTATGCCTATGCTGTGCTTTTGCTTTGCTTTATTTATTAATTGTTACTTTGTTCAGTTGAAATTATGAAATGACTCTGTTGCATCATTGTTTATTTAGATCTCTACCAATCAATGGGCTTTGGCAATCCACCTGCCTTGACTGATTCAGTAGGAGAATGCAAAGAACTTGCACCAACCACTAGGCCAAGTGGACTTACACGTGGTGGTGCTAATAGTCCTAGGCTGGACATTTCATACCCATATGTGTCTCTCCCTTACCCACCTGAGAGCAGGACTGAAAAGAATATGATTGATGGTCGTGTGAATCCTCATGACTTGGCAAATCTACAGACTGGCACAAGTTTAAGAAGCGTCAGAAATAATATATCTAACTTCTCCAGAGTTCCACAAACCTCACCTACTAAAATGAGCACAAGAGAATCTCGTCAGTCAATTGATGGCAGTAACACGTTCCCTGCAGAATATGAGGACTCGAAGGTTCACGTGAATTTCATGCCTGCAAGAGGCGATGCTAGTGCTGGTTATCCAATGAACACACAAGGAAGAGAAGCTAAAAATAGTAGCAGGACACATATAAGTGGAAATTTTCCTAGTTTAGGATTTAGCCATTCTATATTGCAGCATACTGAAGAAATTAACAATGATGTCAAGGCCAGTCCTATTCAGTTTGGTTATCCAGGAAATGCAGATGGGAGTTTTCTGACACTTGGAATTGGGGATAATGCAGAAGCGATGTCCAATAGTAATTTCAATACTCAAGATGTTCCCAGTAAAATGAAGGAAACTCTTTCTTTCCCACATAATTCTTTTATTCAAGAAACTTTACAAAGCTCCTCGAGTCTTCCCCCATTGACTGGTAGAACAGTAAGCTCCCAAACTGATGCTGGTGTATCATCAAGTTTGGCTCACAATTTAAGTTGCCAGAATTTTGTTTGTAACGAAGCTGAAAATATCAGAGTTGCCAATGTCAGGCAGCTAAATGTGACTCCATCCCCTTGTTTACAGACTCCAGAAGCTGATATGCAGGGAACTTTTCCTACGAACTTCAATATGCATTTAGGTTGTCAAGGTGATATGGCTGTATCCCCATTGCCATGCAGCAGCACTTCCATCATTCATCCTGATTGTACTAGTGTTCCAGCATTGACATCAGAATTACACAAACTTACACTGTTTGCTCGTCAATCGATCTCTAACAAGAAACATAATTACTTCACACGTAGTTCTATGAAAGTCTCATCAGACTCTTCCATGAATTCCCATTTGTTCAGACATCAAGGGAGCTCCATCAGGCATGCTCAATTAGGTGAGTCATGATGATTTTTTTTTTCTCTTGCAATCTTTTTGAACATAAGGTTGAGGTCTTTATGTTTACAGGGTATAATGCAGACACTCGCCTTATGTAATGCTGGATGTTCTTAGCTAGGAATGTAGTTCTATTATTCAGAAGGCATATTGATATATTGGGAATTCTTCTATGGAAAAATCAAGCTTTCTCTGTGTCATTTTGCTGTATTACAGTGTATGCAGATAGTTAAATAACCCTAATGTGAATGAATGAGAAGATTACAATACAACATAACTTACATCTAATCGACACCATTCTGCATTTTACTGAATTTAGAATGAGTTTGTACTCTCAAGTGTTCCAGAATTACTCCTAACACCATTCTCTTGGCGTGTTGATTTCTCCATGTTGCTTGAAATGAGCTGGATGCTCAATATGGCCACTATTCCATAGCAAACTGTGAACCTAGATTATAAAGAGTAACTGACATCATCATCATGTAATAATGGGCACCCAAAATACAGAGGAGAATGGAATTGGCATCTTTACGAGTACTTATCTTCGTGGTAAGCTAACTAAAATTCAAGTCAAAGGTTCATAAAAATAAGTTGTCTTAACTTTATTAGAAATGTAAAATGGGGGTGTTTGAATTGTATTAAAACTTTGATTTAGATGTAGATTTCATGTCGTTAATATGAATACATGAAAAATAAAAGCAAATGGTGTATCACTGCAACATCCCAATCCAAATTGCTATCACTTGGAGGAAACTAGGTTTTTATGAAACAAATGGTGTTTAATATGGAAACAATGCATTCAGGACTGTTGCCATGTAATCTTTTTGCTTACATTTTAAAAGAGGCTAAATTATTTGAATGACACGGAGGTCTCGTAGTTCTATAATGTATTAAAACACGAGATGATAATCAATATATCAAACTGAAGGCATTTTTAGTATAATTGAAGTCTAGACTTTACAGTTGGATGTTGTGGCCACACATATGAAAAATGAGTTGAAAATGGGTGACATGATTGTACGTCTATGTTATAAATTTTGGGAGAGTCATACCTCAAAAGCTAGCTATTGAAGTTTGACAGGTCAAGTCTATATAAACCACACCCCGAAAGTCTATACTTTTGACGTAGAATTCCAGTCCCATACCTTACAATGTGAATCATAACAGTATATAAGTTCTATTTAACTTCAATACACTATAGATATTCTCTTTTTCAGCCTGAATCTATGGAACACTTGGATTATAATCTGTTTTTCATCCATGTACATGTCTACTTATACCTTTTGCAAGTTGTCAAGTCATGACCAGCATTCTGTCGTTTTACTTACCTTCTATACTTGCATCAAAATATTGGAAAAAAAAAAAAATTGCCTTTGGTGTCATCCAGAAATGCCTTAATTTTCCCTGTGATATTGCTTTATCTGTTAAACTAATTTGTCGTTTTGCAATGTCTTTCTTTATAGACAATCTTAATATGCATGTTATGAACATGTATGGGGGAAAATGGGAAAGATTTGATTTGATTATTTGCATCCTGTGACTGAGATTTTATAGGACCAAACAGGAATTTTTTGAACTTCGAAGATTCCTTTGGTTCCAAGTGTTTCATAACAAGGAATATCTTCCTTGTCATCATCGTAAGTGTTCATATTTCAGTTAATGTTCATCAGCTTGTAATGAAAAACCAGTAGAATGTAAATTGGTGTAATCAAAGGATGTGTTTGATGAGTTGTACAGGGCAATGTATTTGAGAACTCAAATTGAATTACATTTTTTGTTTCTTCATTGCTTAGAAAGAAAAATATTTGTCTTTTATTTACAAATTTCGACTATGAAATTTTTGTTGATTCGTAGAAGTCCGTAGTCTTTTCTTTAAACTGCCCTTTTCATTTTATCTGCAGCAAAGTTGATTCCACAGTCAGAAGGTGTGCCAACTCGAGTTGTTGATACTGTTCCTTCTCCATTAAATGTCAAACCAATGGGTTCTATCTCATTTTTATCTGCATGGATGTTGATCTAGACCATTTATCAATATAATATTCGTTAATCAGTGGGTGGGTTGTGGTGGTGGTGAATATGTTTATGTCATGCATGATAAAAAGTAAACTATGAACTCTTTAATCTTTGCAAATCAGTAATTTCTTCCATAAGCAGTCCTGTTTTCTACTTTATACACAGGAAAGCAGATTCCACTATCAGAAGACCGCACACCACAAGTTATTGACAGTATTCCTTTTCCAGGTAGAGTTCAACCAGTCGGTAAGAGCACCTACCTTATGGTGATAAACATTTGTGTTGATAAATACTGTGATACTAAAAATGCTCTCTTAATCAGTGAATTGAACTCCCGCAACCTAAACACACAAAAAGTTGGCCAGAGAAGAGGCGGGATTTTGTCTCGATGTCCCAATGAAAACTAGTATGCATTACGTGAAGTCCTAAAATATGTCATCAACTGTGTATGAATCAAAATGTCGTTGAACTATGCTGGGTAAACCATGTAAAATTGATTGTTGATGGTTGAAGTTTTAGAATAGTCCGGTACTTTTGTGTGTAATTGAACTGAAAAATTGCTCTCGTTGAATAGTCCTGTACTTTTGTGTGTAATTGAACTGAAAAATTGCTCTCGTTGATCACGAATATAACTGAAATGGATATATCGTAAAATAGTTTTTCTTTTTGTGGGGAGTCATTGTACAATTCCTAATTCCTGAATTCTGCGTTCTGCTGACAATTTTTTCCCCTGGAAACACATGGATTTTAGTTAATATGAACAAATATCAGAAGAAAAATTATGATTCTTAGTTCAGCTTCTCGTCAAAATGGCGGTAAAAAGTTCTATGCAATTCTGTCCATGTACAAGGTACTTAATCGTCTTTGACAAGTACTTGTCCTTGGGCTGATGTGTGATATTAAAGTATTGTAATGTAATGAGGATGATTAGGGTAAGAAAATCATTACTGGATGTAACTCTTCAGGGGACATTTTCTCGGGGCAGCTATCTTCTTGAAATCTTATTGTTGAAATTCTTCATAGTTACAATTTCTTTAAAAAAGGAACTACATCTAGGATGAATGATCTTGTTCCACAGGAATTACATACTGAGATGCATAAGAATTAAGAAGTAACCTTTTTTTAACAGCTACCAGATGTACAAAATGTGTTGTGGTATGAAGAAGAGTATGATCAAATGTCAAAGTATTTGACAAATATTCTATAAACATGAGAAAAAGGAGTAAAACAACAATATACGGCCAAGAAAGAGTATAGTACCTTGCCCCATGTCGGTCATCTTCAACATTGTATTTGGAAAATTTGCAGGTAATCTGCTTAAAACACAGAATTATGGATCTGTTGATTATCCGCAAAAGGCAGTTGGACCTCCATTGGCTATCGGTATATACTGTTTAATACTGTTGGCCATGCCTTATTTTCTTCCCTTGTGCTTGTTCTTGTTCTTACATATGTTGCAACTGCCTGACCTCTGTATAACTTCTGAGATTATGTTTTCTAGGGCCTTCTCAACTTTGTATGCCAGCTCAGGCTTATCCCTGTAGATTATCAAATACTACAGGTATGTACTATGTCAGATTTTCTGTTATTAGTTACATTTTTTTAGAAGGTTCTCCCTACATAATTTCCTTTTTTTATGCAATCCAGGTCAACCTCAGCATGGTGTATTGGTTCATCTCTCTGAATGTGCCAATGGTATTTATTATGCATCTATTTTTCATTTACATTGGCGTGAATTCTAGGTGTAGCTTCCTGTAATGATGGTCGTAAACTGTTTACAGGTCAGGTTATTCCTGTTCCAAAAGTTAATATCCAATCTCTGGCTTCCAATGTATCTCTTAAAAGAGAAGCGAATGAAAATTCTCTATCTGCTCCCTCTAGTCAATGCAAGAGGATGATTCCTCAACCATCTAGACACCCCTCTGTACCCTACCAACAGCGTAGCATTCCAGCTCCTGTTTCAGCCCGACCTCCTGTCCCTTCTTCTCCTCTTCATATAAAATGGCAAGGTATCTCCTTTGACACTTTCACATATCATCATCTCTATATTGAAATTCAATAATTTTTGCGGTTCTCAAAGTTTTGGTGCAATTGGTGTCATTTGGACATTGTTGTCTACAAAGCGTATGATCTACATTGGACTATCATTATATGCTGGTCGGCTGATCCATTTTATCTTAATGTTGCTTATTGGCTGAGCTTGGCTGCAATAAATTCCTCTCTAAGGTTTTACATACTTCAAGAAACTGTGGGTTTTTGTGTAATAACTTTCCGCATAGTACGAATGTGAGTTATAAGTCATCGGAATAAAATAACTAAGTTTCTACATGTTTGCAGCTTTTGACGAACCTCCTAAGACAATCGGACAGAAATGTTTTCTGTGCAAGAGGGATCTCTCATTCACAGCCGAAGGTCCTGTATATCAGCCTGCTGTTCCACCATTTGTTGCTGTTCTTCCTTGTGGCCACACATTTCATGACCATTGCTTGCAAACTATCACTCCTCAAGACGAAACGAAGAATCCTCCATGTATTCCTTGCGCAATTGGTGAAACATAAAATCTCTTCAATTCTTGCTTCGATTTTTCAGCCTACTTCCGGAAAACAACACTTACTTGAAGGTGTTTCCTCGGATTTAGTAAATGAGGAGGAAACGATAACAAAATAGAATTGTTTGAGACTGTACATAGATAGGGTTTCCAAGTGAGGGTATATCTATTCTGTGAAGGTGCATTTCTATACCTGCTTTTTTCTCAGTCGAACAAATTCTACTCTGTGCTTCAATATATATTTTTGGGGATCCCAAGTTCATTTTCTCTTTCCAAATTTGAAAGTTGCCTATATGATCTGTTGTGCGAATGAAAAGTAATTATACTTTTCTGTGACAGTTCATTTTATACACTTCATTTGAACCAGAGATAAATTGGGAGTTGCATATGGCAAACCTTTATATTCCGACCAACGATGGCTTTGAGAAATTTGAGAGTATCTCCAAACAAACAAAATGCTCTCATTGTATTGTCGGGTTCTTATGAAATTCGTAGTTGGAGATTTAGTAATTGTTGTACTTCAGAAACTCGAAGGTCTACATACCTTTGGTTTAAAGGAAAATAGCTTCCATTACTTTTTTCACTTGGATTTCTCATTACTTGGATTTGATCACGATAACTAGAACAGTCAAAAAGACCAGCGAGCAAGATGATTGTTAATAGTAATGCATGTATCATTGTTTTGAGAGTGATAATATCCTTTAATCGTACTGATGTATTATAATTTGCGGACAAGTGCCCTGCGGAAGTGGCAATAATAAAGGAGAGGGATGCCTCTATTGCTACTTTAGTTTTCTTGTATATGCATTGTGTGAAGGTCCAACTCTATTGAATCGTACTATCGCTTGTCCCACCAACATCGCCATAATCCAATCATATAGTATTTGGATTTGTAAAGTCAAACCCTATCTACGTGTACAATAATACATGAGCTCATAGGAAGCAAATTCAATTATCAAAAGGCTAGGAAGGAGGCTATATAGATTTCTTACGACAAACCCGCTAACCTTATAAAAATCTTTATAAAATGAGAAATAAGCAAGACTCGACGACAATTCAATTATGCATCTCGTTCCCCAAAAAACCAAATAAATACAAGTAGTAACATCATTTCTAGTAGATAAGTAGAATAATATTATTTATAAATAATGAAATTATATAATGATTTACATATAGACCAGATGTCAAAAAAAGAGTGAGAAAGTTATTTTGTTATTATTTGATTGAAGAAATTCCGACCTAATTATATTTCACCATATTACATAGATGTTATGTAAATCATTATATACGTGTAGGTTTCCAGTAATACTGAATTTGATGCAATTCAAAAGGCGGAATGTGGAATGAAGAATGACATAGCCACACGATAAAAGACACGACCGTTATTCCAGTTATAATATTCCGTACTTTTATTTCCTTAAAAGAGAAGTGCTGTTTTGATCTTAACAATTTCACGTAAGACACTGCAGAGAATAACCCAACCCCCTCATCCCACCCCAAGGAACCCTTCACATGTATAAATTTTCTTCACTCAACGTCTCAACCTAAATGAGTTTTTAGTTTTCTTGAAAACCCTAAAATTCAATAACCATTGAGAAGTTGCATAAGTTGTTTTGTAGCCCTATTTCAAGAAAATTCAGGTAATCGATATATACACATATTGGTGAATTCATAATGGAGGTGAAGAAAGAAATTGAAGTTCGAGATAAATATGGAGATGGGGTTTCATGGTTTAGGGGTTCAATGATAGGAAAAGGGAGTTTTGGGTGTGTTTATTTAGGTATTCTCAAGAACCCCATATTGAAACACAGTTATTTTCCATCTATCATGGCTGTAAAATCGGCTGAGGTTTCAGTTTCAGGTTCAATTCAGAAGGAGAGAGAGGTTTTCAGCAATGTTAAAGGCTGCCCTAACATAATTAAATGCCTTGGTGAAGAGATCACAATGGGGGATAATGGTGTGATGGTGTATAACCTGTTGCTGGAGTATGGCTCTGGCGGAACCTTAGCCGATAGGATCAAGAAATTTGGTGGCAAATCGTTGCCCGAATTTGAGGTTAAGGTATTTGCAAGTTGTATTCTTAGAGGTTTAAATCATATACATGGCATTGGGTATGTACATTGTGATTTGAAGCCGGATAATATTTTGCTTGTGTCGAATGCTAGAAGAGGGGGAGGGGGGGTTAGTGAGTTTAGGGCAAAGATTGGGGATTTTGGGTTGGCAAAACGAAGGACGAAACAGAGTATGAAGAGGAAATTAGAGCCTTATTGGAGGGGTACCCCTATGTATTTGTCACCGGAGGCTGTGGTGGATCACGTGCAAGAGGCTCCGTGTGATATTTGGGCGCTTGGGTGTATTGTTCTTGAGATGTTAACGGGGCAACCTCCATGGGAAGGAGAAGAAAAGTTGAATGCTGATGATATTCTTAGGACGATCGGGGAAGGGAATTCATTGCCTAAAATACCGAATGAGATATCACAGGAAGCAAGGGATTTTCTTAAGGGTTGTTTTGTGAGAAAGACCATGAATAGATGGACAGCTGAAATGCTGTTGAATCATCCATTTGTTGAAGTTTTGGACAATGGTGATAAGGTCGAAGAACTAGAGGACGAGGAAAGCTTGAATGAGATCAAACCCATTTTGCTCGTAACCGAGTGTGATGATGAATTTAGTTGTGATTTGTCTCCAGATGAATGGGGCTTCTCGTCCGAGGAGGATTCCCTAGTTTATTTTTCCGGAGAAGATGCAGAAAATGTGGACGATGAAATCGTATCAAGTTTTTCTGAAGGAAAATTGAAAATGGAAGAACTTAAGGGTGGCATGATCTCAAGCACTGATGCCGGATTTGATCAATCAATTAAGAAATCAATACAGATTTCATGACAAGTTTCATCAGAACAATTCCCGCAGGAATATAGCAATTTATAGGGTTAGATATGGACAACATTTTGCTCGTTGTTGATTGTACGATTGATTACTTACAGGTTATACTAATGTAGTAGAAGCAGATCAGAATATGATTAATGAATTGATTCTGTTTCAGTCACTGTTATTTATTTTCTGCCAACTGTTAGTTTCTATATTTTTTGCCTTTTTGATGTTTCTTTTTGTTGAAAACGAGATGTTCAATTCCATAGCACGCAGTTACAATGGCCCGTTGGAAGAAGAATTGCCTCAAATGGCTTGGGTGTAAACAGGCCAGTACACTATAGCCAGTGCTCGGGTTTTTGAGGAGGAAGTTGTGGTCCAGCAAAAGGTGGCCTAGGTTTACATATGTTTCGCGGTTAGGGCCCTAACCTAATCCAAATGGGATATTGAAGCGTCATGAGGTATTTCACCGAGCCACCCTCCAACAGAGTGCCTAGATAGTTATGCCTTTCGTGCAAATCAAAACTTACGCAATAAGGAATTTCACTACCTTAAGACCGTTGTAATTTCGGCCATCATCTATATCAAGTTTGCTACATGATATGGAGAGCCTCTACTAGGAGAGGGATTACAAATTCTCAAACTAGCCAACAAATTGGAGAGCCTCTACAAGGTGAAAAGTCTTTTCAAATTATCCCCCGAAATAATTCATTTAACTCTTATGTTGAGTCATTCTCGTCACCTAACCCCTATACTCAATTTTGCTTGAGATGATAAATAGAGAAGTGCTCTGAACTTCAAAAACGACAATACGTGCATCAAGAACCAAAGAACAGTTCCTCTCCCGCACAATTTAATATAAACTTGGTTTCATTTGTACCCTGCATTACAGAAATGCAAACAAACTAAGCTCTGTTCTCATAAATTTAGAGTTCGCTATATTAAATCTTTTTTTTTCACTTTGTTTAGTTCATTGTGATTTTCTACTCTATTCAGTTCATAGCTAGATCTCATGAAAGATCTAAAGTAATTAGGTCGTTGGCAACCACAAAAAGTCATTTTTTTTTTTTTTACTTGTGTGACTGAAATTGCATCACTCTTGAAAAAGAGCCGCTTTAAGTGGTTTATATAAACTACGTTCCAAGAGAGCAATAACGTTGATCAAGAATAACTAATGGTTCCTTCTTTCAAAAAGTTGATAGAGAATACCCATTAAGTAAATAATTGAATTGTATTATATTTTTGAGCAAACTGCACTGGTTCACACAATCTATAGCTGTTAAACTATTTAATGGTCCAAGAATAACTAACTAAGAGGGGTGAATTGATTTTTAAAAGGGTAATTAGCAAATAACATCCCCACATTTCATTGTTATTGTGGAAAACGTCGTTACCTTTCATTTTTTCGCATTTTCACCCTTATTTTCACCTTTCAGTGTGCAAAATGTCATTTTTATCCATTTTCTCAATTAAAAATTTTGAAATGGCGAAAATAGCCTTCCCTTTAAATAAAACAAAAGGAAAAGAAATAAATAATTGCAAACATAGTCCCAACTTTGTCGAAAAGCGCAAATGAGTCTCAAATAAATTATTAAAAGGGTAATTAGCACATAATATCCCTACATTTCACTATTATTGCAAAAAACGTCCATACCTTTTTTTTTTTTTGCATTTTTTCCCTTAATTATAATTTGATAGCGCAAACCATCATTTCTATCCATTTTCATTCAATTTCTCAATAAAAAGGTGAAATGAATAATATACCCTCATATTTAAATGAAAAAAGTTAAAGAATTAATTGCAACCATAGTTCCTTTTTTTAAAAAAATGCAAATGAGTCCCAATTAAATTTATTTAAAAATTTAAAAAAATTAAAAAGTGCAAACAAATCTCAAATAAATTATTAAAGAATTAGAAATTAAAAAAATATATTTTTATTTAAATATGAGGGTATATTCATTATTTCACAGTTCTTTATTGAGAAATTGGATAAAAATGGATGGAAATGATGGTTTGCAAAATTAAATGTGTAATTAAGGGTGAAAATGCTAAAAAAAAATGAAAAGTATGGACGATTTTCACAATAAAGGTAAAAGATATGAATATTATGTACTAATTATCCTTTTAATAATTTATTTGAAACTCATTTGCACTTTTCAAAAAAATTGGGACTATGGTTGCAATTAATTTTTCTTTTTTCCTTTTGTTTTATTTAAAGAAAAGGGTATTTTCGTCATTTCACAAATTTTAATTGAGAAAATGGATGAAAATAACATTTTGCGCAATGAAATGTGGAAATAAGGGTGAAAATGCTAAAACATGAAAGGTGGGGACGTTTTCCACAATAACAATGAAATGTGAGGACGTTATGTGCTAATTACCATTTAAAAAAAAAAAATTCAAAGAATTAATCTAAATTCAAGCAAGTAAAAATTAAATAGATTAATTCAAATAATAAACGCAAATATGAAAACGATAAGTAAAAGGGAATGGATGATGAAGACGATATAATTGTGGAGGTTTAATCCAAAGTATTGATCTACATTATTCGTTATCAAGCTCTTCGGTACGAGCAACGTCTTTTCACTATATTGATTAACTTATAGTGTAATCTAACCCTTTACAATGCTTCTGATGATTTACAAACAAGTAGCACAAATCCTTTTACAATATTGAGTTTTATGGAACCTCAATATAACTCACACTATTGAACTTTACGAGATCTTAATATGATTCACAAGTATAACAAAATGATGCAAACGAATTAAGTATTAAGAGAGGTTAAAACTTCAATAAATAACAACGAATGATAGCTCAGGTGTTAGATGAAAACTTTGATGAATATATTAATTAAAAATTAGATTTAATCAATCAAAAATTTTCAATGAAAATATGAAGAAAGATTAAATGAAATTTAAGTTAAAAAAAAATCTTCTCAAAATATATTTCTTTTAATGAATAATGGTAATAAATTAAGTACCAAAAAAGTGATGAGAAATTTTAATAATATTATGATTTTACAAGTTTAATTTAATTAATCAAAGTTTTGATATAGAGAAGTACAAGAAATAAATATAATGTAAGTTCAAAATTTTTCTTCAAAATATATCTCTCTTTTATGAATGATAGAAATAAGTTAAGTACAAAAAGAGAGATGAAAAATTATGATGAACATAATGAAAAGGGTTCGAATCAAATAAATTTTTTGATATGAAAAAATAAATGAAATGAGTGCAATATAGCCTCAAAGAATTCTCCGAAAATACATCTTACTTAATACTCTTGAAACTATTATTAAAGAATGGAAAGAACGAGTGTATTTATAGAGTTCAAAAAGCAAAATACTATGTCGATCCAGACAATTAACTGGACGTCCGCCTTTGGATCCGAACAACCAAAATGACCGTTATACATATGAAATCTAATGGTCAAAAATTCGATTGTTGCATCAACATGATGTTCATCTTTCACGAATTTATAAAGAGATTTTGCAAAGCTTTCTGGGAATTTGGACGTCTGTTCGTTTAGGCCGATTTCCCCCCTTTTTTTACCCCGTTTAATCTAATTTGAATATTTTGACAAATGTAGACTTTTGGAATGTGTTTTTAACTAATTTTCAAAGTAAATAATGCTTTAAAAATATTATTTAAGTTCAAACATTATTTTGAAAATCAATTTTACTTTTAATCAAAATATTTTATGCAAGTGATAATGAAAATGACTTTTAGTTCACAAAGTGATTTTTGAGCTTTTATCATTCATTATTAAAGATCAAAGTATTAGTACATTTATATTTAAACTAAGAAATCTAGTTTTTTATTTTGCTTTGAAATTTTGGCTCTTAGGCTCTCGTCTTAATCTTTTATTGGCGTTTGGCTCTTAGCCTCTTGATGTTGATATTTTTTTATGTTTGTTTTTTAAAATCTTTTGACGACAATCGATCAATTTATTATTGCATGCTTTAAAGACTATAATCACTTTAAATTCAATTGTTAATAAATAAGATTAACTTGTTTTCTATAATCAAAGCTTTAAGATTATAATCAATCGTAGGTGAACACTAGCATCACTCTAAAAGCTTGAATCACAAGGGGAGTTAGGACTTGACATACAATTTTCTTATGTAATTATGTGATTTTGTTTAATTACGAGAATTGTATCATTAGTCACCTACCAAGCCTTCTCGTCCCAGAGTGTTCTATGTTCGGGACTAATAACTCAATCTTCATTTTATTTACAAATGATAACGTGCACATTGACAGTCGACATTGACAGGCTTGCAAGAAAAGACTACTCTTGCCAGACAATCAAGATTATAAAAAAAAAAGAGGAAGAATTCGCACTGTATATACAAGGAGTGGCAATCGACTTTAGTTGCTTGTGAGTTCGTCGATCTAGCTCGTTTAGACTCGACCCATGAGTAAATTGAGTTTGCGAGCACATAGGCCATTGGTCGATAAAGGGTCAGAAGTTAGCAAGCGAAGGAATTACGCCTAGCTTGCAAAAGGCACAAGTTCGTGCCTGCAAGCAAAAATCAGGCTACAAAAAATGCAGTCTGCTTATAAAAATATAATTAATAGAAATGTAATTGTAGCGTTTCCTAAAAGAATTCTAAAATTTTTATGCCCTTGTTTGAGATACTTACACAAATACCCTATATTTTGGGATAGTTTTAAAAAAAACATGATAAACTTGGATTAAATGGAAAATAGTAAAAGTTGAACGAATATTTTACATTCAAACCTAAAGCACGACAGTTTGTCAAAAATCTGCCCTCCAAGCTCGAAAAATCAAAGGAAAATCGAAAGGAAAAAAAAAAAAAATCTTCCACAAATCATGCACAAACAAGATTAAGGTTACTTCAACTACCATTCTTCAAAGTTTTCTTCCCCAAATCTGGAAATTCCCAAACAAAAATTACAAGTTTTTTTATGTTTTGAATTTTTTGTTTAATTAGTTCCCCAATTCTTTCATTTTGCATAGATTATGGAAGCAACTACTGTAAATATCAATTTCGAGTTGAATAAACTCTCGCTTACAAATTCTAGTCATCTTAATGCATTGTCTATGTCACTTTTCTTTGAATTTCGTGATTAGGTTTGGTTTGAACCTTGTAATGTGAATAATTGGCATCTATGAAGTTTCTTTTTTGATAGTTTTGCTATTTTGACCAGAAAAATATTTAAAAATAACATTGTTGATCTTGAGAGGAATTGTATTGGGTTAATACATATGAAAAAAAAAACTTTAAATCAAATCAATTGAGGCATGTAAGGTGTTTGCAAAAATGAGATTGTTAAAAAACAAAAAAGTATCAGTATCTTATTGGATCAATTAGTTAGATGCATACATTTGCATTTTTTTAAATTTAAATATATGAATTCAAGCATTGTCTTACGTTAATACATATGAAAAATTAATTTTAAATCAATTCAATTGATGCATGCAAAAAGGAGAATGTGAACCAATGACGTTCTGTCACTTTTCTATGAAAAAGTGATTTTTGATCAGTTTTATCTATAAAAGTTACAGTATATCATTGGAGCAATTAGCTAGATGCATATGTGTGTTTTTGAAAACTTAAATATATAAATTCAAGCCTTGTTTTATATTAATACATATGAAAAATTAACTTTGAATCAATTCGATTGATTCATGCAAGATGTTTACAAAAATGAGAATGTGAAAAAGTAACATTTTGTTACTTTTATCTAAAAAAAGTCACGGTATCTCATTAGAGTAATTAACTAGATGCATACATGTGCATTTTAAAAATTTAAATATACAAATTCAAACCTTAATTTACTTTAAAAGGTAACATGATGTAACACTTTATTTATGTTTTTGCATACGAGTTATTTTGCTGAAAATTAAAAGTTACATACTCTGTCACTTTTTTTTAAAAAAAAAAGTCCACACAATCTCTTTTTAATCTTTTTGTAGGTATGGATAAAATTAATCTCTTCATTTGTTATGGAGGCAAATGGACACAAGTGACACTTTAAAAAAAAAACTCTCACACAATTTCTTTGTAATCTTATTGTAGGTATGGATAACATTAATGTCTTCATTTGTTATGGAGGCAAATAGAGACAAAATAATTAATATAAAGTGACAAAATGATTGAAATTATTGTCCTGATAGATTGCACGTACAACATCCTTGAGTAAATGATATTTTTGTGATGAAATTAGTGCAGCAACACGAAAAAATAAAAATACAATATAGAGTGAAGAAAAAATGTCTTTGATGGAGATTTCAGATGATATTTCTCTAACATTTTATTTGGAGTTCAAGAGAGAATAAACATCTTACAAGCTTTCCATTGTGCGTTGATGTGACTACAGTACCAAAAAGTCACAAAACTAAATTTGTTGATAAGATACAATGTTTGGAGGCTATTGCTTTTGAAGAAAATGATATGATGCAACTACAGTTTTGTAAAGTTGTAATTGATAATTCTGTGATCTCAGATCAGAAATTACCTAGTATCGAAGAAATTTTTGTTGATGTATATAATAGTACATCGAGAGTTGAAGAAATAATAAATGAAGGATGAAGTGATATCATTTTGGTTATCACTATGGATGGAATTGCAAAATATGAAGTGTTCGGGAAGAAAACATTAGTTAAGAGAAGTATTTCGATATATACGATACGCAATAACTTCCAATTTAAGGTAAGTAAGCCGGATAAGAAAGAATATGTATTGAAGTGTACAAATGATAGGTGCAAATAAACTTTTATGGCTTCAAGATTTGGAGGAACAAATATGTTCAAGATAAGGTATATTAAAAAAGATCATACGTGCTCAAACAACATCATTTTTGGGATATCATTGTCAAGAACAAGCTCAATAGCAGAATAATTCATCATATACAAGTATATCTCAACAAAAACAACATACATTCCCCAGACATTATAAGCGACATGATGAATACATATAGAGTGTCGATGAGTTATGAAAAAGCTTGGA
>CAIGRT010020898.1:0-18070 GCA_903798405.1 Fraxinus platypoda | reverse complement strand
TTAAGGAACATCAAAGGAATTCAAGTGTTTATTACCTTGAATATCCCAACGCTGCCTTTCAAGATCAATCTTATCACACTCTCTCAAATTTATTTACTTGTATATTTTCTATAAATATTTTTCATTTAATTATATTTACCATTGAAATTTGCACCCAAAAAGTTTTTTTTTTTTTATACGGTTTGTTTGAACCCCACATTTTTTTTAAATGCATTTTATAAAAGTGTTATGATGGATAATGTGAGAATAAAAAAAAAAAAGAAAAAAATTTGAATTTACGTGTAATATTATTTTATTGAAAAAAGTGTGGTTGAAATTGAGTCAAATCACTGCTCAAAAATACATTTTGATTGAAAAATGGGGTTCAAACAAGGACATAATATTATGAAAAATTAAAAACAGATATCTTCGAATTCTTATTTACGCTTGAGTATTTCGCTACAAGAATGGGTCGGAAATTAATCATTCAGAGTATGTTTGGAAATGGTTTATAAATTAAATTGTAAATAAATAAAAATAATGGTGGATGAGTGTATATTACTTATAAATCCTCAATATGCATGTTCATAAAAGTGACTGGAGTATTTTTTAATCATCTATAAACAATTAAACATTGATATAAATCCCAAAATGGGCTTATTTGATTTTTTTTTTTTTTTCCTAATTAATACTTGACCGTCACTTTTCTTGATACTAAAACTTATTTTATTTCTAAAGCTTTGATATTTTATATGGTGCCCATAATGAATTTGTGCCACTAACGTGCCAATACAATCATGATTAAAAGTGGCGGGGGCTGGACCATTCAAATTTTTTTAGTAGAAAAAAAAATTTCTTGCGTAACTTTTTTTTTTTTTTTACGTATTAGCCCGGCTTGTAATCTAATCCTGGATTCGTTCCTGTTCCCATTACCATCGAGATTATTCAACTCTCCTCGTAACGATAAAAGTTATAACTCACTCATTGTGCATTCAAATCTTAATAAAGAGTATCCCATAACTTGACACGATGATAATTTTAAATTGATTCATAAAGTAAATCGTTTTCAGTGATATGATATATGAATAGGCATTGATAAATTGGTAGCTTTTATTATAATGATATTAGGACTATTATTATCATTATCGTGTTTGTTACACTTGAAATCTGCGAAGGTTTTTTGTAAGTATTATTAGGCCGCGTATGCCTCCAACGTACTACCATGTGACAGTCACATGTGATCCGCATTCCTTATTGTGGAACTGAGTATTGAGCCTCGCCTTCAGCAGTATTGAGCCATCCTTTATGGTGTTCGCATAGCACCAGCATCACTTACAAGCTTAGCACATTGGCCGATCTCCTCGATTCTTGAATGATGTAAGCAACATTTATGCTCATTCGGCAGAAAGGTCATCGAATCTGTTATTCTTAGAACAGAAGTCGGACATATTCAGAAAAGAAGAATTCTACCTAAAAATTACTCGTGCTCCTAAGAAGCGGCAAGGATCCTTGGATATCAAGAAAAATCTTCGGAAATCAATAGGTACAATGTAACCCAGTCCCATAAAGAAACGAACATATCAAAGGGAATTTACCACGGAACAACCAAGCGTTACATATGGAATTAGGGTCGCAATTGTTGACCTAAAAAAAGAAATATTATTTTATAATGCCAATGGTGCAACTTTTTTTTTCTCAATTTTAGCATAATTAATTCACCCTCTTTTTAGGAATTTTTGTGTTTTTTTAAATCCAATGTTTCTATTAGAGGGAGAACAAAAGTAGTTCCAATGTTTCTTTCAACCATGGAATATTTTTGTCAAGAGAAATATGTCAATCTCAAACATTCTTTCAATCTGAGACTTTTTGGTTTTTCAAAATTCGAATTTCCATTTTCATTGCACAATAATCTGTTTATAGGCAATTTATGAGGGCATTTTAGTTATTTAGGTAAGTTGATATTCTCCAACATTATGTTAGAAGTAACGATAAAATCCCATTTTCAAAGCTTATGAATGTTTGTATTGTCGTCACACTAGCGATGAAATTCATTGTTTGCACGCAAGGACTGAGTATACTAACATTGAGATTGATTTATTAGATTTCGCACTAAGATTCCTGTCCATGTTCGAGGCTATCCGAGGTCTCCAACTATGTCTTTGGCCGAGGCATTTAATCATGTTGCCGGCCAAATATAAAAGTCCAGATTCTTTCACTTGGATAAGCCTCGACCGCCTA
Source organism: Fraxinus platypoda (assembly GCA_903798405.1). Lineage (NCBI taxonomy): Eukaryota > Viridiplantae > Streptophyta > Magnoliopsida > Lamiales > Oleaceae > Fraxinus > Fraxinus platypoda. Next base: position 15,853 of record CAIGRT010020898.1, on the reverse strand, counting down.
GGCATCTTTTGTTCCGGTGCCTCGACGACCGTGACAAAACGTTCATTCAAAGGCATGCGATGGGACCCTTTTATGGTTGGCGTACTATCTAGGTGGACCATAATAATTTTTGTATGTAACATTAATTCCCCAAATTCATAATTCATAATTTTATGAATTGAAGGATTTACAATATTCATTTTCTTCTAGAACTGAAGTCTTTAAACAGTAATTTTTTATCTTCCCCTTGCACAGCTTCTCTTTTTCCCTAGAGTATCACACTGAGCAAGGTCGAAGCATAATAGATCTGGCTTCTATAATTTTTGAGACGTATATGCAGAGGGAATAAGAAGATTGGATTGTTGGCTTCATATTTGTTTCAAAACATTTATGTCAGAGGGAACCTGAAACTTAAATAATCTGCTTCTTGTTTATTTCGAGGCATTTATGTCGAAGGGAAACTTCTTGAGGCACTTAGGCTAGAGGAAATTTGAAGCTGGTAGTTGATAATTGGTCTCATATATTTCGAAGGATTTACGCTAGAGGGTATCTTCTTGAGGCATTTATGTTAGAGTAATCTGAGGCGATAAATATGATTTTACACTTATTCGGCTTTTTAAAAAGCGGATATTTGGGTATCACTTTTATTTGATTGCTACTTTCTATTGGTTAAATATTGATTGTCGTAGGAGAAGTTCGATGTTGGATGTCAAATGATGAAAAGGAGAAAAAATAGGCCAAAGAGGACTAAACAAGAATAGTTGTGAAAGTTCAGGAACTTAATTGCAAATCTTCAAAACTTGATTTGGACCAAAGATGGATAATTATGGATGTTGAAATTTGAAAGACTCGTGGAGAAGACACAAAGGAACTTGAGCTGAACTGAAGAAGGATTCAGGGACCAAGATGAATGGGAAACCAAAGTTACATCTCTTAATCGCATGTATATACCATGCGATCGCGTGTGGCCCAGATGAATTGTTGGAAGAATAATGTTATTTTGAATTGTCACATCACCGATATTTCATCATCGTGGGTGATGATAAATATCATTACTCTTCTTAGAAAGCCAAAGATAAATCCATGCAAAAACATTAGAGGATACCTTGTAATCACATGGTGAAATCCAACATGAAAATTTATGTTTCCTAATTCGATCAATTATAATTCAGCCTCGTTTTTAACCTACGTTGGGAAGCTAAAAAGTCATTAGAGAGAAAAGAAGAAGCAATCATATATGTAAATTGATGATTATTTATTTGATTTGGGCGAAGAAGATGAAGACTCAATGAGATTGTTCAAAATCATCGAAGAAATTCAAAAGTTCAAAATGTTTCCCCTTTTTCCTTTACAATTAAAATATTTTGTAACTTTATGACGCTCGGCTGAATTTCTACTGACTAGGATGACGATGAACTTGATATTTTGTCGTTTTAATTTAAATGTCGAGACTTTCACATTTAATTCTTGTTTAGCTTGAATGGTTGTTATATGTATACTTTTTTCTATTAATTGATCCTTAATTTTGTCTTGACATTCCAAAAGAAAGACAAATAGGGAAATATATCGCATAAACACAAGATAAATCATATATATATATATAACCAAATGTAATTTCCAACAAACAAAAGTTTCTCACGAGTGAACGCTGGTCCATAAGAAAGCTTAAATTTTGCAAACTTTTCCATGTCCAAGAAATTTTGCATCGCTTTCCCAGATCAAGATACTTTCATTCGACCATTCAAAAGTAAAATAAAAAATAATAATATAAGAAGTTCCATAATCAACACCGACAATGCCTAATGCAATAGCCAGGAGCGGACGCAGACATTTTGAGTTAGGGGGCACAATCAAACCCTGTACAAATCGAATACTTTGTTCTTGATTTTTAAAAGATTTATACTTGACTCGAGACAATGCAGATTTACATTTAAAAAACATTTCTTCATCTATATTTTGCTAATCATTTTCATCAATTTGATTTCGAAGATTAATTTTATTAATGTTTAATTTATCACAAGAAAATACATATTTACGTTTAAAAGTCTTATAACGTATTTAATACAAACAATCCATTCAAGTAATCAAAAGGAAAAACATATAAGTAATATTCATACTAATAATCAATCAAATAAACATAATTCGTTAAATATAAGTCAAATTGAATATAATGAGTTCGGACACATTCTACATACACAGTTTGATAGGAGAAAATGCAAATTTAGGTTCTAATTACCTGAAAATTTGATTGGAAAGTGAAAATTTGTAGTAAATGTGATAATTTGTAGAGAAATTATATACAAATTTTAAAAATTTAGAAGGGTTCAGATTTTGTTAAAAGACGAGAAGAAAATAATAAGAGAAAACAGAAAAAATCAAATTTATTGTGATTTTGCCCCCTGTTTGGTGGAGATGAAAATCAAATTTTTAGTAAATTTTGATAAAAATTAAACAGTTATGGATTCCGTGAAATATGTACTAAAATTAATCGTTCACTTTGATTTAGATTAAAATTTAGATTTCAATCGATACAAACATGAGTTTATAAAAAAACAAAACAAGTTGGGGAGTCATGTGACCCTGAGGACCCCCGCGGTCCGCCCCTGGCAATTTCTATTTTCTACTCATTTGACCCCTAGATTGTACAATTCAGGAAAGAATTTAAAACAATATGTTTCTAAAAGTGAGAGGAACTAATAGGAAAAGCTGCATTTCATAGACAGAAACGGAACCAATACATTGCTGAGTAAAATTAAAATATCTAACTAATTATAAAAAGGAATGCTTTCCATATAACACATTCTCGTGACATTAAAATCCTAGCAAAAACTATAAATTTCTGGACAATTCAAAACAAATATTTGAACTACCTAGGCCGTGTGAACTTTATCACACTCCTTTTCTAGAGCTTCTTTCTCATTTTCCATTCTTTCAAATTCAATAAAAAGTAGAGTTGCAAACTGCATATAACTAATTGAGGATACTGTGTAAAAGATTTTCATGGTTCTCTTGTAAAAAGAATTTTTGTTATTAAAAACTTGTTTACGTCATCTGAGAATTCAGGTAGATCCGTAAACAAAGTGACAATCACTTATTTAAGTCCCTGTTCACTATATATCCACGTTATAATCGTCACAAATAAGTTATCATGACGGTGATTTTGACGATCATAATCATAAGCCAAATTTAGTATAGAATCAGAGTTGGGAGTGTAACCAAAGCCTTTCCATAATTTCCCTTGTTTTCCAGATCATCTACACCCATACATTGCGGTACTGCCTATTGTTGTGGGTTTTATATTCTGACAACATTAAGGAAGACATAATTAGGCAGTACCGCAATGCATCTCCCAAAAATGTTACCATAACTCTATTATTTTAATTTAAAAAATGACTGATTATTTAAACTACTTAACATTATAAAATTTAAAATCAATCATCATAAACTCTAATTCAGAGACAAATAGTTGGCAATGAGAAATGGAGAAATGCCGTGAGCCATTAGGACAACAAGAGGTGAGAATAACAAGATGCATCTTATACTGGCTTCCTGAAAATAGCACAAAGAGAGACAATCAATTTGTTAATACAACATAACTCGCTAAACTGAAATGATAGTCAAAGAAAATAGATCGATGAGTCTTCGATAGAAAATGACATAAATATTGTAGAAACTTTTCACGACATGGCCAAGGGAGTATAAAATAGAACCACATTGATGGACTGGTCATGCCTAGGCTTTGGACAACTTTGACAAGCAACAACGTCACACTTGACATTTACGACATTCATATCGAAATTTATATAGAGCATGTTTGATTCCCATGATTTGTAAAAAACTCATTTTGAAATAGTGATTTGATGGAGAATGCGAGGTTAAAAAATAAAGAAAAACTTTTATATTATTTTATTGAAAAATGCATGGTTGAAAATAAAAGAGAGAAAGATGTAATTGGGAAATAGTTGATACCAAACAGGGGCATAATAAGCACATGAAGCTTTTAACCGCATAAAATGCAGATATAGACACCCTGTTTGAAGAGGGGGACCTGGTTAGTTATCTAATTCTAACACAAGCAATGGAATAAATAATGGAATACCTCTTGAGTAACTATAAGAAATCCTGTAATAAATAATTCCTCCAGTGTAAAGCGTAACAAGTGAACCTCTAATCCATGAAACAAAATTCTCGTGCATCGTTCTTACATTCTATAATAATATACTCTTAAACAAGAAATAGCTTGTGATCTGGTTAAAACCTATGCTCAATTCCTTCATTTTTTTTTTTTTTATCATTTGATCACTTGATAAATTCAAGAAAAATAGACCGATCAATAATAGTACCAATAAAATTCAAACTTTCGTGGACTACGAACAAACTACATGCAATAAAAAAGCAAATAGAAACTCACAAGTGATTACCTACCTAACCTTTAAGAGATCGCAAAACAGCCCCAGTCATCTCCTTCATCAAATCTAACTTCTTACAGTAGAGCTCGACCTCCTTTATCATAAGTTTTTCCCATTCTGCCCCACTATACCTTGAATTGGTACTCCCCTTCAAGGTCCAGTTCTTCTTGAGCATATCTGGTGCAATGAATCCTATATTTTGATTGAACGATGGATATACTGATGGATACTTTAACTCCATATCAATATCGACTTTATCCTCAACATTTCCTTTCTGTTTTTTATCTTCTTTTTTGGACCCCAACTCCACTCTTCTGCGCTTTCTCGTTTTCTCATTGATTTCTACGATGAGCTTTTTATCACACCCATCATTTCCCCAAAGTTTATCCGAAAGCTCGAAAACAATTGAGTCATGAGGATTAGAGAAATCCCGGGGGCCACCATTCTCTGCAGTTTTCTTGAAGTTTCCTACAAACTTTTTTCTGAGTCTTCGAAATTTTTCGGTGATCTGAATCTTTGTAAACTGAGTGTAAAGCTTGTCCTTGATGAAAAAATAAAAATCAGTCATGTTTTTATCCCCATGCATAGACTTGAAATCGATCATACCTTGAAGCAAAACAATGACATCGTCGTCCGTGAAGATATGGCCATATAAAGCTTGGGGTTTCTTCCTATTAGTTTCTTGAATGTCGGTCAATTTGTTGGATTCAAGAGGATTTTCTATGGGGTTCAATGATTCAACAACCATGATGGCTTTGTTTTTCTCAAGGCTTTGAAAATTATAACCATAGCTGGAGGCTTGTTCTCTAGTTTTCTCCGGTGCTGCTTTTTCAACCTCTTTTTCTTCAGCTTCTGTGGTCTGATTCTTGTCCCATGGTGCTATTTCTTGAGCTTTAGAATTGGAATCAGAGATATGGTCATCTTCCAGTTGTTGTGTCTTCTCCAATGCTGCTTCGGAGTGTTTTTGTTGGTCAGCTTGATTGTGCACTCGCTGTTTAGATATTTTGTCCAATGCTGTTGAAGCTGGTGCTTCAGAAATTGCATCATCTTCATCCATTGCATTAATTTTTTGGGCTGAAAATATCAGAATTATTTCAAGATTATCCTTTCAGCAGATAACTAAGCAGAAAAGGCCATCAATTGGTGTCAAACATAAAAGGGAGGGAGAAGTTTCTCCCAAATTTTCAAGAGGAAGAAAGAAATAAAATAAAGTGAGCTTAATTAATTTAAGCCAGTCTAATTATGGTAAAACCCAATGCATTTGGCATTCAAAAAGGAAGATTAAACTCCAAAATTTGGGTAGACTTTTAGACATATTCCTCATTCAGGAATAAAGATAAAAGCTTGAAAGCTTCAGAATATGCAAAGAATTTAAACTCAGAATGGATCGAGTGCAACTATATAAGTTTTCATAACAAACAAAAACAAGTTGGGTTTAACTATAACTAGATTTAGATAAACAATTTCATTGATAAAAAATGTATAAAAGCAAGACAAGTTCAGAATATGCATGAATGAGAACAACGGAACAATTGCAAGTAAAAAGCAACGAGATTGTATAGAAACATGCTTAGCTTAAGCTAAAAGTTCGTCGACTATAATCAAACAAAAATTTTAATATTTATTTTGATGCAAAAGTATTTTCTCTATGTCAGCCTGTTTAATAACATTCAAAAGGGAAGAAGCAGAGACCACATCTTGCCAAACTTTCTTTGACGGGTTAAAAGAAAAATGCATATCTACTCACAGGGGACACACAGAGTTCAAGTCCAAGTTGAGACTTACAGATACATATTCAAAGGGCCTTCACAAATAATATCTAAAGATGATACTTACGGCCCACAGAATTGGAATTGGAGTCCTCCTGTTCTCCAGTTTTCTTCAATGCTGGTTCATCGCCCTCTTTTTCTCCAGCTTCTGCGGTCTGATTCTCTTTTAATAGTGCTTCTTGAGTTTTAGAATTGGGAACACAGGTAGAATCATCTTCTTGTTCTTGAGTCTTCTCTAACGCTGCATGTGATTGTTTTTGGTCAGCTTGATTGTGTATTTGCAGGGTTGATATTTTGTCCACTGCTGCAGCAGCTGGTGCATCATCTCCATCTGCTGTATTAATTTTTTTGGGTTTGCAAGTATCAGAACTATTCAAAGAATATCCTTTTTAACAGATAAGCACAAAAGGTCATAAATTGTTGTCAAGCATAAACAAAATAAAGAGAAGTTTCCTCTTCATTTATCCTAGTTTAATGAAGGTAAAAATTAGTAAGTTAGCCGTCTGCGAGCTCATCCTTTTGACATATTCTCCATTTGGGAATGAAGACAAAAGCTTGAGAATATGCAAATGTTTGAAACTTAAATTGATCAAACGTCGCATCCATTATTCCAAGACTTTAAGATACAGGAGTATCTACACAAGTACAGAATATGCATGGATGAGAACTAGAAAAAATGCCAATTGGAGATGTTTGGTGATGCTTAAAAGAGACTTTTAAGTTTCAAGAAAGATGAAAGGGCATATTTAATAGCATGTTTGGGTCACCTTCCTCCCCCTAAACAACTTGAAGAAACAAAGTTCTAGATGACGTTACTCGACTGCAAGAGAAAAGCCAAAAGTTTATATAGAAACATATACTTCAGTTCTTCCTTACCAAATTCCAACTATTTCAATACCTGTCATCTCAATTCATTAAGCAAGAAAACTCTCCATAATTCAAGCAGCAAGCTCATGCAATACCATGAATCTAAATAAAAAATTTTCTTCTACAACAGAAGCAGATTATTAAGGTTGATTCTGCTAGAAAATCCAGAGAAGAAGCCAAATTTGGTTTTTAAACTAGACCACACGTGTAAATAGTTCAATATGCAAAAGAATTTCAAAATAAGGGATGAATAATTAAAATTAAGATGAAGAATATTGTATACTCACAGCCCACAGGTGCAGATGCAGCAGAAGAAGAAGAATGGAATATTAATTTTTTAGGCGCCAAACCCATAACCACCAAGCTTCCAAATCTCTCGATTTCTTCCTTTTTCTGGCTTTTGGTGTGATTTGAGCCTTGAATATCAACCGTTGTTTGGCTTTTTCACTGTTTGTTATACTCCTTTTCTTCTTATGTACGATGAAGAAGGAAATACCAATCGTTGTTTCAGCACAATCAAAACGCATGCTTATATGATTCATTAATTTTAATTAATTAATTAAGGAACATCAAAGGAATTCAAGAGTTTATTTCCTTGAATATCCCAACGCTGCCTTTCAAGATCAATCTTATCACACTCTCTCAAATTTATTTACACTAGTGTGGATCGTGCGTTGCACGATACCCGTTATAATTTTTGTAATTCCAGAATTGAATAATAGGAAAAATAACATGAAAGTTAGGCACCTTTAAATTACACCATTTACAATTATGCCATCTTATCTTATAACTTCAATTTTCGTATACATTCACACCTTCAGAAACATCATTCTATTCACACAATACTATTTAATACTACACATCCATTGTGGAGCCAGCTTCATGATTTAAATTGGATTAGTCAATAAACAATAACATGACTCCTGTGTGAGGATACATAACTTAACTATTTTTCAAGGCCATCCAAAAATAAGCATGACTATCTAATAATGAATTCCAAAGGATAATTTATTCTCGGCATAGACAAGTCACTTCCTACAAGCGGTACAGAACTTTTGCGGCACTATAAAAAACTCAAAAACTGCCTCACAAATACAATATTCATTTCTAAATTACAAACCTAAAAATAGTCAAACCCAAACTATATTGGATGAATGAGTCACAACACAATAAGAAACACAGATAGCCAACATGTCACTGTGAAAACCTGGTAACAGCACATCAGCAGGATGAAGTCAACTTCGTGGTTTTCAACGGGCCTTTGGAAATTTTACTCAATACCTTGACATTGAATACCATTTGCTCACATTAGAAAAAGCCAATTCTATTTATAATTGCAGAATGAGACCGATAATGAAATAAAAGTTAACGGCTACTTACATATGTATAATAAAGTCAGGAAGTTCAAGTAAGTTCCCAGAACTGAAAGTGCCCAGAGGCCAACAATCACCTTAAAACCAGAAATGAATACTCTTATCAAATGGGCTAGGCATTTAGTAATTTTGGATTTAGGGCTTCAATTATTTCAAACATAAAAATGGCATAATTAATGGCTTGAAACTAACTAATTGTGTTGTAACCATAACAGAGCCAGAAGATAGGCAAACCGTGAGGAACTTCTTCAGATCTTTCCCAGATGAGATATCTCAAAGAATAGCAAATGCCATGTTAAATTCGATCCTAAGGGCAGAAGCCACACCCAGGAAAATATCCTCGGGCAAGATGACTTCGGGGATTTGAGGTGGAGACCTAATAGATAAACGGAAATATCAGCTTTCAAGCCAAAAAAAATGATAAAAAGAACACCAAGTATTCCTCAGAAAGCGTACTTATTGATGAAGGTGGATGCATTTGACCACAGGAAAAGAACTTTAAGAGCAATATGGTAATCTGAAATATAAGGGAAATATAAGAGCTAAAATTTAAATATAAGCAGGTGCCCCAATCATTTTACTGAGCTCCTCCCCCTGCAAGTTGTAAGGGACATTAAATGTTTCGAATGAAAGAGAGTCTTCTCCCACCCACCGAACATCATAAAATGTAGTGATCTGACTACACCTGAGTTGTAATGATTGGTACAGCACCAGGATGGTGAACGAAGAATTGTTTGTCATCTCGAAGATCTGAATACATCAGATAGAAACATCATATTAAAAATCATAAATTATGTCCACGGGGATTTAAAGAGAACAATCAGGATATCATGCAAGAATTCTAAATTAAGAGCCAGTGACCAAGTACTTTTGCACAACCCACAATACTTATGTTAACAAATTAAGATCCAGAATCTCTTCCTCCTATTAAGTAATTTAAGTTACAGCTTCTGGTGCATGAATAAAGAGATTATAGACCAAAAAAGAAATATATAGTATGGAATGATCATTTACAAAGCCATGTGAAAATCTATGTAGAAGTACAAAGGAAAATGGCAATGATTACAAACATGGTAATGGTAAAATGATCCTTATTACTTTCATCAGGTTGTTTCATTTCAATCGAATATAAAAAGTCTATTTGAAATAAATATAAAAAGTATTGGAAAGAAAATCAATTTAACTAAATAGGACCGGGAGGTGAAGAATTTTTGGCAGCCTTGATGTTTCTGTATATAAAGACCTCCCCATTACCACTACCCAAAGTCCTCTGGTTTTTGGGGTTGGGGACTTGGGGTTAATAGGGGGCGAGGTGAGAGTTGAAACTGTCCCCCCTTTAAAATGGGTGGTTTCCATAGAATAAAATAAAGTATATAACATAATATTTCAACAACAAATCATGCTGATATGGTTCAGTAGCTAAAAGAAAATCAAGTCACCTAAATATCTCACCGAGTTTTGTCCCCACAAGAACTATAGGGACACCAGGAGCATAATGCTTCAACTCGGGAATCCACTGAAAAGTGAAAAAAAAAAAACACGAGTTATCAAATCAGAAAAATCTTTAGCTAATCCTTGTAAGAAAGTGGAACCAAAAATAAATTTTTTTTTAGCTGTCAATTCTCACCTTCTTGGAAACATTTTCATAGCTTGCCTTGCTAATGAGAGAAAACGCCAAAATGAAAACATCAGTTCCACAATAACTCAAAGGTCTTAATCTGTTATAGTCCTCCTGTCCTGTTTCACATAACAATTTGAGGTTCCTAAAGGTATATGCTGAGATAAATATGCATTGAGATCTAAGTTTGCAAATAACAAAGCATGCACAGATTCGAAAAGCTTGACAGTGCAGAAATTATGTAAATTAATTTTTGAGGTTACCTACCAGCAGTATCCCAGAGGTCTAGGTTAACAGTGCTTCGATTGACGACGACATTCGCACTGAAAGTATCAAATACAGTAGGTACATAGTCCTGTTTATCATGCTTCAAGTCTGTATTTTGAACTCGTCATTGCCACTGGTCATGCAGATGCTGGTCCTTATACAAAAGATGAGAAGCTTAGTTACTACCAAGCAGGTAATACTGGCACAAATATGCGAGCAAATTTAATCTTGTAGTTCAGCGGTTAATTTACTTTTTCCTCATTATATTACCTTCATTAGTTGTACTGGTGAGTTTGCATTTAGAAGTATGACTTCCAATATGGGAGCAATATTTCGGTTTCACACTTAAGATTGATATTTCTTAACTTTATTTAGGGGTATTTTGTACTTGGTTATCAGTTCTATGATTCACTACTTCTGGCAGTTGTGCTCATCCACACGCTAACATAGATATTTGTCCCTAAACTCTTAAATAGGTTTATATGAAGAGATCTGAAAAGAGAAAATAAATGCCTTTGTGAAGTGTATGCATGGATGCAGTTGCGTAACTTGCGTTTAATAATCATTTCCAAAAATGTTGTATCTCGATTCTTGAACAATGTTTGAAATTCATAAGAGAAGTTTCAAGTGTCTTGAGTTGTATAATAAAGGCCAAGTTGTAGTGATATCTTAATTTCATCATAGTCCAGCTTCTCAAAAAGCGTAGATATCAACCTAGATGTTATCCATAATTTTCTAATGATTGTAAGATTCTCACAACATGCTTTTCTTTCATTTTAATTATTAAGCTGATACATTATTAAAACTCTTGTATTCTTTTCTCCAAGTTTGTCCAAGCATTTCTGGGTCTTTAATTCAAATCCAAACCACTGTTTAATGGATGCTATGATTACCGGCTTCTGATTTATTTTCCTGGTTGTAGAACATGTCAAGATAAGATCACCGGAAACCAAAAACAGCATAATCACCAGACTTCATCGAATTCAAACACGATAAACAAGAAACATACCACAATTCCAGATGGCAGTTGAACTAAAAAATTTCTCGTCTCGCTTAATACACGCTGGATGATACGCCTTTGGACAGCCCCTATCCAATAGTAACAGAAATTCAATTGACTACAATGGAAGCTTCAAATTTATCTTTCTCCATGTATTTATTTCTTACTTTCAGAAATTCATGAAGCCGAATTTCCAATTCCATGAATTGAAAAAGATGTTGAATTCTATATTTAAAGAAATTAATGTATCTATGTATGAAAGCTTAAGCTATCAGAAGAGGTTCTCACGTGATATGGCCATCTCCCATTTATTAAAAATTGTGCAACCGTGCCTTTTATATCGAATGAATCTGGCCTTACATCGAACACCTCTCTGAAAGCTTCAAGATATTATATTATATGGTTCAACAAAAGAATCCAATGAGATTTGAAAAGAAATAAGGTAATCTTCATTGAAAAACTGAAACTTTTGGTATTCCATGCATTAAAATATAACTCACCTGCGATCACAAAGCATGAGAGAACCGCCATCGAAGCAAACGAAGCAAATGTCTGGCGGAGCCATAACGATACGTTAGGGTGGGCTGATATATAATTTTTTTTTCAATGAACTCATACCATAAAAGATACTCTATACCCATTCATTAAAGTTCTCGGTCGAGGCACGAGAGATAATGTTCTTCTAATGGACAATGCTAGTGGTACATAATTTTTTGACATAGGGGTTCACATAATAGATCCATCATAACCCCTTTAAAAATCATGTTTTCCCCACAATCTGTTATCCAAAACATACCTTATCACACAACCCAAAAATAGCACTCAGTTTCAGTCAATTCCCCAGTAAGTTTTACAACCTTGTATTAAATATAATAAAAAATACTGCAGTCCTGGCCATCGGATTGAAAATGGCAACATCAAACCTATAATAAACCACACCCAAAAGCCAATAAATCTTCTTCATTGATTGTTCCTTTCCAAAATCAGAATTATAGTCTCTCTATGTTGTATGCAGAAAAAAAAAATACCAAGACGAAATGCTTCATTAAACACATAACATCGATTTTCACTGTTCGGGCATCATGTTCAATCTCCAAAATTTTGAGCAAACATTCAGAAATATGTTTTCCTCGCAGATGCATTCTGAGAAAGACAGTTCAAAAATCCAAATCAAAATGTGAAATTTTCTCTAACGTAGTTACCGTAGGCACAAGGCTAATGTGTAAATTGCTTGTCTAATTGAAAGAAGATAAAGTTATTCATGCAAAATGGACACTTTCTCAAAATCAAGAAACAAATCTCCAAAAACGCATAAAACAAATACTCATAATTTTCAATGTATGCCTTAAACAAATCAGATTTAAATTTCCAAAATATCAAAATATGAGCTCAAAAGTTAAGTATTACCATAAAATTTTGCTTTTGAGCAGGGGTATAGCCCACCCCCTCCCTCCGCCCCTTTACGTCTTCCTCCTCCTGTTTTTCCCGCTTCTGAGGCGGAGGCAGAGGCTTTGCTGCTTCGGCGACTGGAAATCATTACTCGTAGAAAAATAATCCACATTAACAAAAAAAGAACTCCAAAAAAAATCTTGAATCGACGGAAGAAAATCACACATAGTCGAAAGCCTACTTAAGATCTTCTTGTTCCTTCTAAACTGAGGTAATAAATGGGATACCAACACAAAAACTTGCGCTCCATGTTGTCGAGTGAGAGAAAAAAGTAAAAAATAGAGACCAGAAATGAGGAGTCTTCGTAACGGGGTGATTTTTAAAGTTCAGTGATGGATGGGGTTGCAGTTTCGAAAGTTCGGTGACTAACCACGTAGTTTTTAAAGTTCAGTGACCTGATGGAAACTTTCGATAAAGTTCAGTGACTATTGGGGTAATTAACCCTTCAATTAACGGTGTGATTTTTAAAGTTCAGTGATGGATGAGGTTGTATTTTCTAAAGTTCAGTGACTAACCACGTAATTTTTAAAGTTTAGTGACCTGGTGAAAACTTTCGGTAAAGTTCAGTGACTATTGGGGTAATTAACCCATTAGTGTGTAGTGATTAATTAACACATTGTCATATGTTTGTAATCTTCATAAACTTGTTGTAAGTTCACATGTGAAGATATATATCGTATTACTCAAGAGAGATTACTAAATGAAATATGTAATCCAGTTTCAATGTGATTATTATTATTGTTTTTAATTTAATCAAATGTTTATACAAAAGAATATACAAAATCCTATACATCTTATCCCCAATTAGAATACTAAATTTAGAATGAAAAATCAGAAAATAAAATTGTTATGCTTCGCCACCTGGCATCCCACGTTGTTGACCCATCGAAGCCCCTTTGTCGAAGCCACGTGGATTCATGAGACCTACTAAAGTCCACTAAATCTGGAAAATCAAAGCCCACTTTCAATGAAGCGGTCCCATGTGAATGGCCTTGCCGAAGTCCCTTTGTCAAAGTTAAATTTGAGGCTCTGCCAAAGTAGTAAGGCTCAACAAAGTCAAATATGAAACTCTACCACGATGAGTGATGACCAGCATTTGAAGATTTTGAATTCATGAAACCTTGTTGGAATGATTGATTTGATTTTTGTAATATGTCGAAATAGGGTGGCTGCCCTTTTTGGGAGCATTTAATGCACCACATATTGTGTGCAAGTCACTGACCGGGAGATGTTTTCCGTACTACAGGGCGGGCTAAATATAAATACCCTCTTCTGGAGGGATGTACAGAATCAAGACCCCACCAACTACGATATTCTACTAGAAATGATGAGACGTGAGATCATCAATGAGGAGTTGATTGATCAACGAAATAGAGCTAGTAGAGGTCTTCTACCCCACAGAGACAGCATGGAAGATGACCCACCTCTCATCTGATGGACCACCAATGGAACCATGCTAGTAATGAAATCGTTCCCAATTCTAGGCAAGTACTTGTCACAGCCACAACCACATTGAATGCAGTACCCACACTGGCTTACGAGGATGTAATCTCAAAACCAACATACAGAAAATTGGGTTCGGACAACGGGCCTCCCAAAAAGGAAGAGGCTGAAGGCAGGGTTCGAAACCTAGAAATAGGCTGAACACCCCTCAATATTCTACCTATCATCATTCCTACAACCATGACAGAGTAGCCTATAGAGACATAACCCAACACCCTAGGTAGATGAATCCTTGGAACGACCGAAGAAATGATCGCCCTCCTAAGAATATGTCCCTACCTAGACAAGACCAAAGACTTAGGCATGAAGAAGCTATACCCTTCGTCGATAGCCATTCCCGCAAAGGAGGAAAGAACGCGATAGAGAAAGACCTAAGGAGGGACAGTGACAGCATATGGAGCCCCCTGTTAGTATGGAAGACGTTCATGTCCAGGAAATCGATACGATTTTTGGAGAACCTTACGTTGGGGGCAATACAAGAAATTTCCAAACGAATTATGTGAGAAAGGTCAAGGACTCCCCAATGACTAGCTATATAATAGATAGCAGTTCTCGAAAAAGGTAACTATCACCCATTACCTTTACCCAGGAAGATGCTGAGGGCGTACACTTCTCCCATTGTGACATCCTAATAGTTAAGGTCGTTGTGGCTTGTAATGGGTTGAAACAGATGCTAGTGGATTATGGTAACTCCGTCAATATCCTCTTTGGAGCCACTTTTGACAAGATGATCATCAATCACAAATTAACTCCCATTACACCCTCTTGTACGGCTTCACCGACGATAGCATTATCCCAGAGAGAAATAATTCTTGTAGTGGAAATGAGAGAGCCACCCCAGATAGCTTTAAACGCCATGGAATTCTTGACAGTGGATAACATGTCAGCTTACCATGGGGCGCTGGGTAGACCAGCCTTAAAAGATTTATGGGTCGTCACTTCCATTTACCACATGTGCATGAAATTCTCTATTGAATGGATGTTAATATGGTAGATGCCTCAGGAGGATGAAATTCTGGACAGGAAGATGTCTAGACAATGGATACCCTCGAACAGGGGGTCATGCTCGATGAACTAGACCCCCGTGTCATCGAGTTCGAATCCTAAACAGCCTCAGTATAAGAGCTACAAAGTTTCTTGGTGGACCCTCAAGACCCCACCAAGGCATTGCAAGAGGGAAAAAGCCTGCCACCGGAGGCCAAAGAAAAATTCAAGGACTTTTTCTGTAGAAATCTTGATGTCTTTGTATGGAAGCACGATGACATGGTAGGCATTGACCCCAAGGTTAGTTGCCACTACCTAAAAATTGATCACACAATTGCCCCGCATAGACAAAAGATAAAGACCCTTAATCCGGAAAGATATGGGGCCCTGAAGAAGGAAGTGCAAAAGCTGATAAAGAATCGTTTCATCTGGGATGCCATTTATCCGGAATGGGTCTCAAACTTAGTTTTGGTAAAGAAACACAATGGTAAATGGAGGGTGTGCTCGACATTTCCAACCTCAACCAAGCTTGTCTTAAGGACAGTTTTCCTTTTCCAAGGATAGACCAACTCGTGGACTCTACCATTGAGCGTGAACTCTTGAGCTTGATGGTTGCCTACTCAAGTTATAATCAA
>CAIGRT010020888.1:0-12624 GCA_903798405.1 Fraxinus platypoda | reverse complement strand
CAAAGTTTAGTGATGAATTGAGTGATTTTTAAAGTTCAGTGATGAATGAGGTTGCAATTTCGAAAGTTCAGTGACTAACCACGTAGTTTTTAAAGTTCAGTGACCTGGTGGAAACGTTTGGTAAAGTTCAGTGACTATTGGGGTAATTAACCCTATATTCTTGGACACCGTTGACCTCAAAAAATGCACCAACAGAATCTCTTCCACCTCCCTTCCACGTAGATATCACCTGCACATTGGAACATCTCGTTAGGAGGCAAATGTCACCGGTCGAGAAAAAAGGTCCGACGACCATTTGTACTCCGGCGGTCAAGTCAACGACCAGACAAAAGAAAAAATGAGTGCAAGAGACGGAAGAGGGGAAGATGATAGGGTTAGAGAACCTACCTTAATTGAAATTGATTACCCATATATATAAAGAAACAAATGGGCNTACCCATATATATAAAGAAACAAATGGGCCGAATGAGTAATGGGATGAGGTTCAAGCCCAATAAGAAATATTTTATGGGTATAACAATAGTCCCTCAAGTCTGAGTCGTACATGCATGTACGGGTCGGACTTCGAAATATAAAATGTCAGTAGGTGAGGTCTTACAGATTGCCTAAAAAATGTAAGTAACTCCGAATAAGCGAAAGCTTACGAATTGCCTCGAAAGATAGATGCTGCATATAATTTGTCGAAATTTTGGTAGCATATCCTCTGTAATATAGACTAAACCAATCCTGTAAATACAATACAATATATCCACTACACATATACCAAATAAATTTGGGATCCATTTGCCCCTCAAATTACTCATGATGATAAAATGAATAATGACATTTTAAATTTCTCCGAGATATAATATGCGTCATAACCTGCTAGTAGTGATGTGAAGTACGTACTCGACAGCAATAATATAATGCATATACAAACAGTAATAATGTAATGATACTAAGATACCAGTATCATAATCCACAATAGTCCCCCAAGTCTGAGTCAAATATTTGTTAAATAAATAAAATTCTTTTAGCTCATGTACTCGTGTTATTTACTTCCTGTACTTACTGCTTCTGTTTAATGTATTGCCATGCTCTTCAGTATAATCCGAACTTAGTCCACTCCAATAATAATATCAAACTCATAGTTTTGTATAAGTATTAGAAGGTCGTGTACTTTTATAAGTTTCTGAACATATGTACATCAATGTTTATGAACTGAGGTTTTTTAGCACTTCAGACTTTAGTCTGACTTTATTTATAATTTGCACAAGTATAGGCAGTTCGCTTGCCTTTCTTTTCCTAAGCATGGAGTTGAGTGGTTCGCCCATGCTAAGGCCTCATTAACAACTTTAGTTGTTAAAGGCATGTGCCACACTTCGCGAGTGCAGAGTGGTCCTTCTTGGGATCCAACTCCTCGTCGAAGTGTCTACGCATCTCTTCATAGGGACGGATCATCTATGAAGAGGCTTTCCCTTTGATCTTTGTCAATAGGAGGTAATTTTTTATTATTTTTGAACTTGTACAAATTTAAATTTTCAGATTGTGAACTTTGTTTCCTGAATGAGGACTCCAAGATAATGTCACATCTTCATTTATTCAAGGAATGAGGACTACCTCTTCCTTTATTCAAGGAATGAGGTCTCCAACCAAGGATAAGCATCTAGCGTGGTGGGAAATAAACATCCTGCGAATAGCTCTCGAACTATCGGAGTCTTATAAACTGGCCTCAGAATGGTAAGGTCTTATAGTTGGGCTAGCCTCGGAATGACAAAGTCTTACAGCTAGGCTCAACGATAGTGAGAGGCGAAGAATAGGATCTAGCGAAGCTAGGAGTAAGCATCTGACGAGGTGGGGAATAGACATCCCGCGAATAGCTCTCGAACTATCGGAGTCTTATAAGCAGGCCTTCGATAGACGAGGTCTTACAGCTATGCTCAACAATAGTGTTATCGGAGTCTTATAAACTGGTCTCGGAATGCAGAGGTCTTATAGTTAGGCTCAACGATAGTGAGAGACGAGGAATAACCATCTTGCGAGGCCAGGAGTAAGCATCTGGCTAGGCGGGGAATAGATATCCCGCGAATAGCTCTCGAACTATCGGAGTCTTATAAGCAGTCTCTGATAGACGAGGTCTTATAACTTTACTCGACGATAGTGAGAGACAAGGAACAAACATCTCGTGAGGCCAGAAATAATCATCTAGCGAGACGGGAAATAAACATCCCGCGAATAGCTCTCGAACTATCGGAGTCTTATAAGTGGCCTTTAATAGACGAGGTCTTACAACTTGGCTCGACGATAGTTAGAGGTAAGGAATAAACATTTCGAGAGGCGAGAAATAATCATCTGGTGAGGCGATGAATAGACATCCCGTGAATAGCTCTCAAACAAACAGAGTCTTATAAGCGGCATCTGATAGACGAGGTCTTACAACTTGGCTTGAAGATAGTGAAAGGCGAAGAATAAAATCTCGCGAGACCAGAAATAATCATCTGGCGAGGCGGGAAATAGACATCTCGTGAATAGCTCTCGAACTATTTGAGTCTTATAAGCTGTCTCTGATAGATGAAGTCTTACAACTTGGCTCGATAATAGTGAGAGGCAAGGAGTAAACATCTGACGAGGCGGAGAATAGACATCCCGCGAATAGCTCTCGAACTATCGGAGTCTTATAAGCGGCCTCTGATAGACGAGGTCTTGCAATTTGGCTCGATGATAGTGAGAGGCGAGGAATAAACATCTCGCGAAACCAAGAATAATCATCTAACGAATAAGGCCAAGAAATGCTCTTCTTTGCAAGGGAAAACACATCTGGCAAGGCCAGAAATAAACATCCCACGAGGTGAAAGATAAACATCTCGCAATTTGCTTCTTCATTTTTTTCAAGGAACAAGAACTCCAAGATTCTGCCTCTTCATTTATTCAAGGAATAAGAACTCCAAGCAATGTGGACTCCAAAATACTACTTTTTCCTTTATTCAAGGAAAGAAGACTTACAAAATGTAGCATTCAATAATAAGAAATCCACGAGTTAGAGCTCGTCTCAAAGATGCGAGGTCTTAGAACTTGCCTCGAATAATAGGGATGACGATCAAAATTGCCTTTGAATAGGAAAGATCCAAGTCTGGATCTTTTACAAATATTTGGCATGCATTGTAAGAACCTTGCAAATTATCTCCCTCCGAGTGACAATATTTTATATCAACAAATACATAAAAAGGATGTTGTCTAACATTTACATAGTTCCCTGTTCTAATATTGCAAATGGTTGAAAAATTTGAACATTCACATAAATCAAGTGGCATAATTGTTTAATGTTAGCAGGTAGTAAAAGAATTTAGTTTCATAGAAATCCTCCTATGGCATTAAATCTTGCTACAACATTAGCTTTGCATGATATTTAAATTCCAGTAGCAAGTGGCAACCAAACTAGCCAATAGTGACTCTTCTAATGGAATTTGAGAGTTTGAAAGTGAATGCATATGTTGTGTTCATATTACTGTGATTGAGTTCTTTTTTATCTACAATCAAATCCCAAATTTTCTCCAGATGCCATATAATGATGATAATTTTTTTTTAAAGACAAGAACTTGATAATTTGGGATGAGGGAGCAAAACATTCAACACGACATGTAGCTCAATTATATGCATCAAATAAAGTGTAGTCAACATGGATAACTACCTTGAAGATCTTGAACAACTTTTTCATGTTATTCACAGTAATTGACTCCAAATAGCCCATTGAAATATGAAGCACATGATATTTGTCCAACCTTATAATAATTGATCTATGCAAGGATATTTTTTAATAGGATGAAAAAACTGAATTTGGGGAAGCATAATAAGTTCATTGACTAAAACTTGATGGAGGGAAATGATAGAGATAAGAGTTGATATTCATTCCTCAAGCACGTAATTTGCACAAATGATGATGATGAAATTTTTATCATTTTAGACAATACTAATGGCTTAATCCCTTCTTGCTGTTTTTGTGCAACTCCCAAGTGAAATTACAGCCACAGTAGAATAATCATAAGATTGGTCTAATGAAACTCAATCCTAGAAATAAAATGAGATGAACCGGCCCAAGAAAAATATTCAATGGAGCCCAGTTGAGAAACTAAATGAATTGGTGGGCCCAACAATAATTCACAAATGTAGAAATGAGAATAAATTTTAGTGGCCCAATAATTATCCATGCAAGTATAGTAATGATCAAGGAAAATAAATTCTGGGCCCAATTCCACTTAAACCAATGGTTTCAATTTTTGAAAGGAAAAAATTCATAATTAAGAGGTTAAATATTACCTATTTCAAATATAAGAACAAATGTTTCAAATTTCAAAAATCTGATACTAATTAAAATTTATTTATGATTTAATTAATTGTTTATATATTTTATTAAATAAATAAATTAAGGTCATAAATTTATACACTTTGGCCACAAATTTACAATTTAATTAGTCACATATTATTTTTCGATCACAAATCAGAAATTTGATATGTCACAAATTATTTTACTTTCACAATTCAAAACTTTTATATGTCATAATTTGTTCATCGGCCACAAATCAAAAATTTATACGTCACAGTTTATTTATCGATCACAAATCACAAATATTATAAGTCACAACTTATCAGACAGTCACAAATTTTCTATCAAAAATTTTATATATCACAAATTATCTTACGATCACAATTCAAAAATTTTATAGGTCACAATTTGTTCATTGGTCACAAAATAAAAAAATTATTTATCGGTCACAAATCAGACAGTCACAACTTATGAGACAGTCACAAATTTTCAATTAGGTCATACATTATATCTTAGTCACAATTTATCTTTTTCATTGCTCACATATTGTTTATTGATCACAAATTAACCAATTTAATGGTCACGATAAACCAAATAATTTGTGATCCCAACCAACACTTGTGACCACCACCCCACCACTCCATGCAGCAGCAGCAGCACCACCTCTCCACAACAATCTCATCTCAAACAAATAAACACATCATAGAAAAACACCACCACATCGTTGCGCTAGATCCACTACCACTTCGAAAGACCCATCGCCACCAACATCTCACCATAACCCCCGACCACCACGACCAACTCACCAGCACCACAACCAACATTATCAGTCACCACCCAACCACCACAAAAAAATCAGATTTAAAATTATCAATCACAGCACCGGACCATCACTGCACCCAACCACCGCAGTACCATACGTAGCCACTGGTCACCACCACCGTACCAAACCGTAGAACACAACTCCCCAACCACACACCGCACCCAACCATCGAACACATCACCATCGAACCCAACCATCGCAATGCACACAACCACTGCACATTGCCATCACACCACTGCGCACAGGACCACCGAACCCAACCACCACTACACAGCACCACCGCACCCATACCCTTTAACAATTACCACTTGCTCCGCTGTCTCTAGCGCTGCCGTGCCACCACCTTCGCCAGAGTCAACATTACCAGCACCACCACTGCCAAAACAACCGCCAGTACCACCACCTTACCAACAGCACCATAACCAACACCCAAAGAAACCCCAAACAGAACATTACTATTTACAAATCACAATGCTGCTAGCCTAAAACCCAAAGCACTCATAAATCACGATGTCGTTCACCTAAAATGCCCCCAATGTAAATCGGAGGAAGAGTGTCGCGATCCTACGCCGTTGCACAGAGGCGCTGGACCTTGCGTAGCTCACTGTCGGGGCGCTACTGTGAACGACAACGCAGCGCCCGACGATGCTTACCTAATGGCGATGAGCGGTATTTGAGACCTCCGGTGGTGGTGTGTGCTAAGGGCATAGAAGAAAGGAGAAGGATATAGAGAAAGAAGGGGGACATGAATGATTAGGGCTTGGGAAGTGATAAGGTGGATGGGAAGTGAATGGGTGGGTGGGTATATAAATTAATTTAATTTAGTAATTATATTATTAATATTAAAAATTGAATTATCATCTAATTTTTGAAATAAAACCTTGTAAATCTGAATTTTGAAATTGGAAGTTTAAAATTCTGGTATGCTGTAATTTCCACTTTTTAAAATTCAATTTGAGGCCCAAGTTTCTTATTGAATGTACAATTTAAACTCTGAATATGTTTGTGCTGGAAAAGTTTTCTTTAATATTTCACCGAGAATTTTTTCTCTTGTCAATAAGTTTGGACTGTGGGATTTATTTCTTCTTCCTTGCTTTGACTGGAATCGAAAATGCCAACTGATTGGCTTCCAAAAAATTCATTTTTCGATGGTTATCTTCTTTTGTGGCCTTTCTTTGGTTGATATATTCTCAAATCTTGCAACCATTTTTCGTTCACCTTTTCATGCTGAACATAAATTCTTTTTCAAATCAGTTTACTGTGACCATATTCATGGCGAGTACCACCGTAAAAAAAATTATTTCTTCACGAAAATTTAATATCTCAGTCAGTAGTCATTTTTTCTTCATTACTTAGTTGCTGTCTTTGCTGATTTTCAGTAGAAAACTGCCCAAAAATTATCTTTTTCTGGAGTCTTTTTGTATGTGGTAGAACATGATTAATATATCGATTTCCCATAAATGGCATCAATCTGTTGACCTCAAAATATGCGCCAATAGAATCTCTTCCACCTTCTATCCACGTAGACATCAATTGCACCCTTGATTGTAAATGGAATCACACATATATAGGAAAACGTAAATAGGCCACGTGGGTAATGGGTCGAGCCCAAGATGTAAATTATTTAATTTAATAAGTCCAATCCAATAAATAGTCAATACAACATAATTTATAAGTGTAACACATTTCTTCGAAGACAATTACTTTCTACAATCACATAATTAAACCAAGAAACCAATTCAATTAAGCTATTAACATTCACATCATCCAACGCTTAATAAAAAGACAGTATTTTCTCAATTCATGTAATTTTAGAACCTAATTTACCAACCATTGTAGATCATAATCAACAGACTGACTTCGTCCATGTCCTCTTCTCCTGCTACAACCTCTCCCACCCATTATTATTCTAAACACTTATCTTCCCAATCGCCTCGCCACCAGGGGATCCAGTTCCAACCTCTTTAATCTTTGTAATCTCGAGTTTCTCCTTAATTTCCTTCCAATCTTGTCCATTCTCCTTCAAAATATCTTCCACTGGCCTTACCTTTCCAAATGGGTTATTTCCCTTTGACTTTACTTCGTTCTCACCATTTGCCCCTCACCCTAAGATACTGTCCTTAGTTGCAAAAACCTCGGCCTGCCGTCAATCCCAACGTTCCCATCCTTTCTTTTTCTCCCCACGCCTCAGAATCTACACAGTTAATGTTAGCTCCAAAACATAGAAAATGAAGAATGAATCTTATTCAATTACTGGCCAAGTAAAGAGTACAATAACTGTATAAATAATACACATACACTGGCATTCCAACTAGACATCAACTAACAAAACTAACTAACTAAGCAAACAACTTAGCTAACTGCCTAACTAATCATCTAACAAAACAAAATGAAAACAGAAAGCAGGTACACGGCTAGCTGGCAAGCTAGCTCTAATCTCACCCTCAAGATATACTGTAGATGTTTTTTTACCAACATCTTGGATAGGAGAGGCAAAAGGCTCGAAGCAGGAATGGGTTTGGTAAGGACATCAGCTAGTTGATTGTGTGATCGAATTGGAAGAAGTTTAACCATACCAGCTGCAATTTTGTCACGAATGAAGTGACAATCGATTTCAATGTATTTAGTCCGCTCGTGGAAGACTGGGTTGTTAGCCATTTGGAGTGCAGCTTGGTTATCACAGAAAAGGATGGCATGAGATTGAGTAGGAGCCTGAAAATCTCTCAGCAACTGATTAAGCCATAAAATTCACTAATGGTGGTAGCAAGTGCACGATATTCTGCTTCTGTTGATGATCGTGACACTGTGGGTTGTCGTTTAGCTTTCCAAGAAATCAATGATTCGCCAAGGAAAATGCTAAAACCCGTGGTTGATTTTCTTGTATCAACACATGATCCCCAATCGACATCTGAAAAGGCTTGCAATTTGGGTGGAGAAATATTTGTTGCTAGATAGAATAAGCTTTGGCCAGGATTGCTTTTCAAGTAGCGGAGAAGATAATGTACAACTTTGAGATGAGGAAGGTGAGGCTGAGAAAGAAACCGACTCAATTTGTGGACAGCATAAGTAATGTCAGGCCGGGATAAAGTAAGATAGATTAACCTTCCAATTAAGCGTCTGCAATGTGAGGCGTTTGGCATAAGATCTCCATCATGTAAGCTGAGATATGTCTTAGGATCTATGGAGGACTTAGAAGGTTTACAATCAAGATACCCGACATCTTCAAGCAGCTGTAGAGTGTAATGTCTTTGAGACAAGATAAGACCTGATTTTGATTGAGCTATTTCAATCCCCAAAAAATACTTCAAATGCCCCAAATCCTTGAGTTTGAATTGAGAATGTAAGAATAATTTCAAATATGCAATAGCTTGAACATTAGGACTGGTGATCACAATCTCATTTACATAAACTAGTAAAGCAACAAAACGTTTTCCAGATCTTTTTGTAAAAATGGAATAATCAGCCTTTGACTGGGAAAAACCAAAGTGAATCAAAGCTTGTGAGAATTTTGAATTCCATTGCCTGGATGCTTGCTTGAGTCCATAAATGGAATTATGTAATTTGCACACTAACCTCTTCCCCTGTTTAGCATGACCGCATAACCAAGAGGAAGATCCATGTAAATTTCCTTAAATAAGTCACCATTCAAAAATGCATTATTAACATTTAGTTGAAAACTGTACCAGTTGTAAGATGCTGCAAGAACGAGCAAAGCCTTGACTGTCACAATTTTTGCTACTGGAGAAAAGATATCAAGGTGATCAAGGCCCTCCAGCTGTTTATAGCCTTTTGCAACGAGTCGTGCCTTATGTCTGTCAATTGATCCATCAGATTTATACTTAATTTTGTATATCCATCTGCAACCAACTGAATGTTTACCACGAGGTAAGGGAACAATGGACCAAGTATTATTGAGTTCCATGGCATCCAGCTCAAGTTTTATAGCTTCACGCCACTGAGGATATTTGACTGTTTGATGAAAATACCGAGGTTCAAATTGGGATGAGATATTTAACACTAAATGTTTATGAGTAGGAGATACTTATTGTAAGATAGAAACTGACCAATGTGATAAGGTAAAGGAATATTAGGACAGGAATTTTAGGAAAGCATGTTGCAATGAAAATCTCTGACATAGTTTGGAGGTCTGATGGCTCTTTTTGATTTACTTGCAGCAATGACTGACGGTTGAGCATGATTTGCTTGATCTGGAAATGAATCAATGGTCTGTGAAGGAAAATGTGTATGCTCCTGTGAAGGAGTAAATGGGATAATGGTTTGTGAGTGAGAAGTTACAGGCTCTTGTGAAGGGATGTGTTTATCAGACTCATTGGTGACATCTTGATGGAAAGATAAAGAGGGAGCTGGTAATACCAAGCCAGGAAAGGTCTGCCATATGATCAGCTCCAATGATTGTGTGAAATGGGAAAATCTCCTCATGAAAAACATCTCGTGATAGGAAAACTTGTTTTGTAACTACATCATACATTTTATAGCCCTTGATTCCAGATGGATATCCCAGAAAAACACATAGCCTTGCACGTGGTTGGAATTTATTTTGATGAATTGTTAAAGTGGAAGCAAAGGCTAAGCATCCAAACACTCTGAGCATAGAATAATCTGCATGTTTGTTGTTCGAAACTTCATAAGGTGTCTTGTGCTTCAAAACAGGAAATGGAGTTCTATTGATCAAAAAAGTGGCTGCCAATACACATTCAAACCAAAATTTTATTGGAACTCTAGACTGAAAAAATAGATCTCGTGCTACATTCAAAAGGTATTGGTGTGTACGTTCCACCACGGAATTTTGTTGTGGCCTCTCAACACAACTAAATTGATGCAACAACTTATTCTTAGCAAAGAATTCATGAAATGCTAACTCAGGAACATTGTCGGATCTGAACTATTTTATCTTAGCATTGAATTGTGTAGAGATCATATTAAAGAACATTGGCACAACTGTTACAGCATCATATTTCTTTTTCAACAAATATATCCGTGTGAAATTTGAACAATAATCAACTAATGTCAAGAAGAATCGATATCCTGTATGTGATGTAACTTGATAAGGCCCTCAAATGTCACAATGCACAAGATCAAAGGGGTGGTTTGACAGATGATTATGTGAATCAAAGGACAATCTCCTCTGTTTAGCAAGTAGACAGATATAACACGGAGTGTTTTTATTCAACTTTGTAACATCACATAACAAATGATCTTTCAAACTATTCAATCGTTTAAAAGAAAGATGGCCAAGCCTATTATACCAAACATGAGCTGAAACATTATTTATAAAGGTACTAGAAACTGATTTCAAAACTTTGACATTAAGAATATATAGATCCTGAAACCGTTCACCCCTGCCAGTCATCTTCCTGGTTTTGATATCCTGAATGATAAAGTGATCATGAAAGAAATTGATGGTAAGTTGAGATCCAATGGTCAATGAACTGACAGATAATAAATTGAACTTGAATTGAGGTACAAAGAGAACATCACAGAGGATAAGATCTGAGCTCAACTTGATGTCACCACATAGCCTTACCGAAATTCGTGTGTGTTTTGGCAAAGTAACAGAGGAGTTGTCTATTAACCTCATTGACATAAAAGCAGCATCAATTGAACACACATGTTTAGTTGTACCAAAGTCTACTATCCATATGTCTTTGGATGAAAAAATGGGATCTACTGTTATTGAGAAACATATACCTGTAGAATATGAGATAATGTTGTTGTCCTATTGATTAGCACAATTTGTGTTGGAACTTGATGTCAAGTGAGTAGATAGCATAGACATCAGTTGTTGGTATTGACTAGAGCTCAAATTCTGGACAAAGTTTCCAAGGCCATGTTGTTGATCATGTTTATTATCACTCTGGGCATTAAATGGAACAGAAGCCTGATTAGAAATTTGATTGACTTGATTATAACGAGAGGTGTTTTGAAAATTATCTTTTGATTTTCCTTTATAGCCTGGTGGATATCCATGGATCTTGTAGCATTTGTCAATTGAGTGTCCATGAATGTTATAGTGAGCACAATATGGTCTTTCCTTCCTTTTGGTGATTCCAGCGTTTCCAGATCTTGAGTGAGAGTTATGTGATTCATAATTACTTGCTGCCTTGTTATTAGATTTAAGAGCAAGCGCAACAGCTTAATTATGATCATTTCCAACAATAGTTTGAGTACTAATCTTCTTCTGATTTTCTTCTTGAGATATCAAGGAAAACACCTTGTTGATTTGAGGTAGGGGATCTATCAGCAGAATTTGTCCTCTGACTTGAGAAAATGAGTCATTTAAACCCATGAGAAAAGACATTATGTACTCCATTTGGTGGTGATTATTTATCTCTTTCATGCCTCCACAAGTGCAAGCTCCACAACTGCAATGGGGTTTATAATTGCTCAACTATTCCCAAATTGTTTTGAGCCTAGTAAAATATACACTAACACTGCTTTGCTCCTGAGATAGATTCATCAGTTCCATTTTTAATTGAAAGATTCGAGGTCCATTACTCTGCTGAATTTATCCTTCAGATCATTCCACATTTCAGCTGCAGATGAAGCGTATATAACACTGACAAAAATTTCCTTTGAAATGGAATTCAAAGTCCAAGAAATCACTATATTATTATTCCGAATCCAACAGTTCATCAAATCAGAATTGTTGTCTTCCAACTTGGATATACTACCATCAATGAATCCAAGCTTATTTTTCACGGACAAAGCAATTATCATTGCACGACTTTAGGAGGCATAGTTTTCTCCAGTGAGCTGTTGAGACACCAATATAAGTCCTGGACTGTTTGAATGGTGCAGAAAAAAGGGCTTGAAGGTTCATCAATGGCTGATTTGTGTGATGATGACCTTGGATCAATTCGATCTTCAGATTGTATCGACTCCATCAGAGAATGAAATCAGAAAAAAAAAATTGAATTGTAGAAGAAGATGATGAATAAAAAGTAGCAGTAGAAGAAGACTCAGATGTTAGGTAGAAGAAATAAGCAACAACAGAAGACATTGCTCTCATACCATGTTAGCTCCAAAATAGAGAAAATGAAGAATAAATCTTATTCAATTACTTGCCAAGTAAAGAGTACAATAGCTGTATAAATGATACACATACACGGGCATGCCAACTAGACATCAACTAACAAAACTAACTAACTAATCAAACAACTTAGAGAATCTCCAAGAGGCTCTTTAAACATGAAATCCTCTCTATTTTAAAGAGTCAACATTTAAAATCATGCTCTAAAAGACTCTTTAAATTAACATTTTAATTTAGAGAGTGAGTTTGGCTCTCCAAATTTGGAGAGTCATACTCACTCTCTATAATTAAATACATTCAAGGTGTTTCAATTTTCAATGTAGAAAAAAAATAAAATAATCTAAAGAAAAGTTAGTTAAAATAAAATATGAATAAAAATAATAAATATTTTTTGGTAGTAGTAAAATTAAGTGTTAAATATAAAGAGCTTGTTGGAGTATTTCAAAATTT
>CAIGRT010020884.1:0-12545 GCA_903798405.1 Fraxinus platypoda | reverse complement strand
ACAGTCATAGTCCCATGTTCAATGTCATAATCACTCGACATCTGCTTCATCCAAAATAGTTGAATGCAGCAACTTCCTACAGCTATATATTCGGCCTCTATCGTTGACAATGAGATAGAATTTTGTTTCTTGCTCATCCAAGCTACAAGATTAGCACCAACATAAAAGCATCATCCAGAAGTACTCTTTCTATCATCGACATTTTCAGCCCAATTAGCATCCGAATAGCCAGCAAGATCTAGAGTAGAATCCCGAGAGTACAGGATCCCATAATCAACAGTACCATTTACATATCTAATGATACGTCGCACGACGCTCAGGTGGGATTCTTTAGGATCACCCTGAAAACGTGCACAAACTCCTACACTAAAGGCTATGTCAGGTCTACTAGCAGTGAGATAAAGTAAACTATATATCATACTTCTGTACAGTGTCTGATCAACATTCTTACCAGTAGGATCATGACCTAACTTGACACTGGTGCTCATGAAGGTCCTAGTGTGTTTTTTGCTGTCTAATCCAAAACGCTTGANCACTGGTGCTCATGAAGGTCCTAGTGTGTTTTTTGCTGTCTAATCCAAAACGCTTGACAAGATTTTTTGCATACTTCGACTGTGATATGAACAGACCATCATCAGCTTGCTTAACTTGGAGACCTAGAAAGTAATTTAATTCGCCAATCATACTCATATTAAATTCTTGCTTCATGCATTCAGCGAAATCATGAGCAAGAGAATCAACAGGGGAACCAAAAATGATGTCATCAACATAGATCTGAGCTATGGTGATGGTTTCCTCACTACGTCTTATAAATAAGGTTCTATCTGCACCACCTCTCGAGAAACCATGTTCCATGAGATATACAGTAAGCCTATCATACCAAACTCTGTGAGCTTGCTTAAGACCATATAAAACTTTATTCAACCTATAAACATAATGTGGATATTTAGGATCAATACACCCTTTAGGTTGTTCAACATAGGCTTTTTCCTGAAGTATTCCATTCAGAAAGACACTCTTGACATTCATTTGATATAATTTGAATCCTAAAGTATAATATTTTCTAGGCTGAAAAATCTGCTGATTAGGGTGCTTAGCCATCAAAGCATGTGACTCATTATATGTTATGGAGTTTGTAAGTTGTCTTTGGCTTTCCTCTTGAAGCAATAGAGAGAAGACCTTGGCCATGATAGGCAATGGAACCATAAGGAGTAATTGACTTCTAACTGATGCAAATGAATCATTTAATCCAACCAGGAATTTTAGAACATAGTCAAACTGTTGCTGAGTTTGTAAAAATTGGAACAACTCACAAGTGCACGATGCCATTTTTCCACAGGTACACGATGGAAATGGTCTATAGCTGATGTATTCATCCCAAAGAGCCTTAAATGAACTGAAATAATCAGTAATTGAAGAAGAGCCTTGACTTGTACAGCTCAATGGTTTCTCTAGATGAAAGACCCATGTTCCATCATTCCTAAGATATCTTGTCCTTAATTCATTCTATAGATTAGCAGCAGAAGTCATAATCAACAAGCTATTTCGTATATCTTTGGAAATTGAATTCATCAACCATAAGAGAACTAGATTATTAGCTCGTAACCACGCAGTATGATTGATGAATTGATCGGTAGGTGGAGAAATGATGGAGCCATCAATGAATCGAACCTTGTTTTTGACTGTCAATGCCATGACTATGGAACGACTCCAAGCAACATAGTTATCTCCATTGAAGATTTATGATACTAATAAAGCACCAGGATTATCACTTGGGTGAAGGTAGTATGGACTGAAAGAATCATCAGAGGGATTGACAGAATTACCAGAACTCATATTAGGGAATTAGGAAACTAGCGCAGAGAAAGAAAAATTGCAGATCTGATTTATGTAGATAATGATGCAGAAACCTTAGATTGATGGATCATAGCTTTGATACCATGTTGAGGATCAAACAGATCCTCGAGAGAAGCAGTAGAGGAAGAAGAACTTGGAGAGAAAATAACTAACTCCTAACTCAATTAACTTTTTAACTGATTCGTCTTCCCTGTTGGCTTTTCTTCTATTTTTTGCTTTTTCTTCTTTTCTTTTTAATTCCATATTGTCAATGTGTGATGCAATACTCCAACAGAGCTCGACCTAGCTGCCTTCACCATGATTTATCCTAAGGTCCAGGCGGCTTCTAGAGTCTACCATAAATATTGGATCGAACAATATGCCCTTACATCAAATCCCGTGATTCAGTAGAATTGAGGGAGGCGGGGATCACCTTCTAAGCTCAGGCAATGGGCTTCAATATTGCTGCCCAAATGGAAATGTAGCAGTTGCAGAGGAGGAACATGAAGTTCCTCAAAAAGCTAATAAGGTAGAGGAGGAGCCCAAGAAGCTATAGGTTGTGGCCAAAAGATTTCAGGATGAGATCGAAACCGCTAAGACTTAGCAAACTGAAGAGGAGTAAAAGTTGGACTTCGTTGTTGAAAATGACTGTTTGAAGAATGAAATCAATCTTTCCAATTTCAAGGTGAATGCTCAACGAGGAGGGTGGAGACCTCTAACAATCTTCAATAGATGGCCTCAGATGCCTTGGAGATTGCAACTAAGGAAAAAGATGGATTGAAAGCCCACAATATAATTATATAAAAAAAATGTAGTTATATTACCTTTTTGGATATTTAATGTATGTATTCAATCCAACCATTTGCTTGTTATCCAATATTTTTTAGAATCATATTTGCTTATAAGATGTAGTCAACGGAGTCGGCTTAGCATCTAGACAAGCGAAGTGGGGCCTTTGAAGGACTCACATTTAGATAAGGCTCTAGGTCTAGCAAATTTTATTTTAAATATTTTTACTAATAGTATTTTTAGTCAAAAATTTTCAATCACTAATAATAACATTCTCTATAGATTTAAAAATTCCGACATTACTAAGGTTTTCGCTTGGGAATTAGGACCCTCAAGTTGTTTGAGTCGTCTCTGATAATTGATCATAGGGAAAACTTTATATTAATTTGATGCAATTTTATCTTCAACGAACTTATCACGTTAAAGAAAAATTACTTTATTTCGAAATATTAGTAGAAATTGAACCGTTGTCAACTCAAACAACAAATTTACACTTTATCTCATTCCCTACTTTAAATAGAATAAAAAGGTCTCGTTCTTTAACTATAGATCAAAACTTTCTAGCAATCAAACTACTACATTACGACAACAATGTAAATGGTCCAATATTCAACACCGAATGAAAACACTTTTGATATTATAATTGTCAATATAAATATTTTGGACAACACTTAAAACAAATATAGAAAAAAATTATTAAATTTGAGACATTTTAGTCTTTGCACCACCCTTCAACACAAATACATTTACAATCATGCTACATGAACATCAAAGTCGACATAAAACTTGATATAAAGTCACTTGACATTCTATCATTATATAATTTAAAACACAGTCGTCTTTTCCATCGAATCATCTACTCTCACATGTACTTATGCCAATTTTTTTGTCAAATCTTTGTTACAGTAATTTTATCCCTACATTTAATGACCACCAGCTCAACCTTCCTTTAAGCTCATCAGGTCAGCATCGGTAAAGTATTCTGTAAATGAAATCTATACCCTATCATTCTACGTCTCGAATGATGCGTAATGACATATTTGGCTATGTTAATAGGTAAGTTATATTTACTTCTAATTTATTTACTTTTTCGAATGTGATTTTATAGATATAATTTAATAAATAAAACTTACTTTCTCGAAAATGACTTTTAAAAACAACATTGCGTGGGGTGGCTTATAAGCAAGAAAGATAAAATATATGAAATAAATATTTTCCCTCAAGTTCATAAGCATGAAATGAGCTACCCTACATAAAAAAAAAAAAGGCAAAATAACTATTTTAAAAAAGAAGTAAGTTCTAAGGAAAAGAGAGAAAGCTGAACATGGTTAGATAAATACTTTAATTTAAGTTTCAGAAAGAGACCGTTTTATTAATGTGTGAAGATTTTTCGTCTGCTACTACAATTTTGATAGGTCACAACAATAACTATTTTTCTTCGAATTCTTATTTAGAGCTTGTTTGGGATGGATTAAAATCCAATTAAAATTGAAAATATAGTCGTTATTGGGTCCCACCTGTCTAATAAAAGTCAACTCCAACAGTTATATTTTCAATTTTAATCTGATTTTAATCACTCTCAAACAAGCTCTTAGAATTTTCATTTTTTTCCTGAAAATTCTAAGTTACGAACTTTGCTTGTTATTTTCATTCTCATTATTTGACTATTTGTTCAAGAAAATGAAGTTACAACGTACGAAATATTTTGAAAATCAATCTTTTTATGGTTTTTTATAAAGGAAAAAATATTTGTGCCAAATTAATTTGACAATGCTAAAAAGAGCCAACAATGATGCCTCAAAATTATAGTGAAGAACGGTCAACAATAATGTATGTATTTCTCAGCACAACAGTGAAATCAAGAATCATAGAGTAACATTACATAGGTCTCCTGTCCTTTTCCAGAATCTCAAGAACCAGCAAACGAATAAGTTGATGCTTATACTATACCAACAACCCCACGAAAAAACAAACACACTCTCTGTTCTTGTGCAAAAATCACAGCACTTTATCCGTTTTCACTTTTTTTTTTCTGACATTATCAGATTTTATTACGATTTCCCCTTTCTCAGCACTTTTGTTTCTTTCTTCCGCTCCTTTTACTCCCTTTTGCAGATTAGACGGCATTAAATACTTATTTTCATCTGTAAAATAAACAATGTTTTGTACTATAATGTCTATCTTCACATGCTCCTAAATCTACCTCCCTACACTGGAGCTGAAAGATCCGTGCTTCATCCGCGGATCGTCAAGTCCTGGTATGTTTTTGCATTAGTTCATTATTTTTCTTGAATTGTGAACCACCTTACATTGTTTAGCCATCATTTTGTGTTTATTCCAATTTGAATGTCAAATCATGTAAATTAGCTTGTCATTGATCATCCTTTTGTTTTTGTTTTTTGTTTTTCTTTTGTGATGGGGGTGGGGGTTTGGGGGAATTCATAAGTTGCACTTGAGGTATAAAGAAAGAGATAGAGTCTTAGTACTGTCTTAGTTTTTTTGGTTTTCTGGAAAAAGAGAATTGAAATCTGAAATATTTGTATTTTTAACTTTGGTCACTGGGCTCATTTTTCTTGTCTCCTTGATATTTGTTTGTGCAAATAATCTTGACATGATTTTTGCATCTGCAAGTGCCTTTTGTTTTCTTGCTTCTTGCGGGATACAATATAGTTAGGTGGTCAGCCGAAAGTGCATAAAATGGAGAACTATGAGATACTGGAGCAGATTGGTAAAGGTTCTTTTGGTTCTGCGCTACTCGTGAGGCACAAACAAGAAAAGAAGAAGTAAGGAACCTTTCTATTTTACACTGTTATTTATGTCTTTTACTTCATGAATCATGGCTCCTGGAATGATAGCTTAGTTTAGGGACCATTATTACTTTGTATATTCTTGATTAGTAATTTCCTCTTTTCTCTTAGGTATGTTCTGAAGAAAATCCGCCTTGCTAGACAGACGGATAGAACTCGCAGATCTGCACATCAAGAGGTGAGTACTCGATTTGTCCCTTTTGTTATAAATCAAATGAGCAGGTTGATAAAGCTCTTAAAATTTATAACTCGACAGTGTATAATTGTTTGGAATCTTTGAAGTAGAATTATGATGTTGTCATAGATGAAAGACAATACTATTCAACCCCACGGGTGCTTAGCACCAATCTAGGTGTGTCCTTAAATGATTGGACATCTTAAATATGACTGATATCTTCATTAAAAATGTCCAATCATTTAGGATACTTAATGGACACCTAGACTGGTGATAAGCACATAGCATTATTTGAGATGAAATGTACTTTAGCTACGTGTGAGTGAATGTGAGTTCAGGTTCACATTTATAGGAAATCATGTTAGTTGCTGATTGAGTTAAAAAGAATTTGGAAGTTTCTGGTGAAATGTGGTTAAACAATTTTCCGTCTCACCAAATGGTTACTTATTTGCAGATTACTGTCGTGGATTTAGCTGATGAAAATAGAATAATTCTTCTTTCAGCATTGATTTTTTTTTCTTCCTTATGCAGATGGAGCTTATCTCCAAAGTGCGGAATCCATATATTGTGGAATACAAGGATTCCTGGGTGGAAAAGGTGTGTACATATCTAGTAAGAGTCATTATGACTGGGAATTGGTATCATCTCATCATAAAGTGAGGGTAGAATACTTTCATTTGTCTTTTAATCAAGATCATTGGGAGGTTTTTGGCCATTATATTTAGTGAGATTATCATGTTGAAACCTTATGATCTTTTGATATTGGAAACTGATTGTAACTGCTGAAAATTTTGTAAGGAACACTTAGTTTGTTTTATCCTGCCATTGATAAGTGAGTGCTCTTACTTTCAGGGTTGTTATGTCTGCATCGTGATTGGGTATTGTGAAGGAGGCGATGTGTAAGCTGTTTTCTTGAGATATTGTTACTTGGAAATATTAGTCATACCACACATTTCTTTCCCCAGGATGACCCCAAAAGGCTTTCCCTGCCATTGAAAATAATTTTTGTATCCTTTGGTATATGTTGTTTTAAGTTGTGAAGTTTATCCAGTCATTTTTATCTGGGGAAGAATGTTCTGAACTGACCTAATAATACTGCTTTTCCTAAATATGTTCTATTGTTTTAATCTTTCCCTTGTATGATCATTTTATTTAATAGGGCAGAGGCTATTAAAAAGGCAAAAGGCATTCTTTTCCCAGAGGAGGTTGTCCGATTACCTAGTTTTTGTGCTCTCTTTTCCCATTTATACTTCTCTTTTATTTGAACTTAATTTCCTGATTTCAAGTCTGTTTCCTTTTACATATCGATGGAGGAGCAGAGGATTTGTAAGTGGTTAGTTCAACTATTGATGGCACTCGATTACTTGCACACTAACCACATACTTCATCGTGATGTCAAGGTCTGTCGTATCTTTTTTTGTTATTGCAATTTGTGAAATATAAGCAGTTTCTCTTCATCTAATATGTGAAAAGGCTAAATTTCCTTATTTTATGAATTTTCTTCAGTGTTCAAATATATTTCTGACGAAACAACAAGATATACGTTTAGGTAAATGACTGATTTTGTTATGCCTGCAAAATTTCTCAAGGTTTGAGCCATCAATTACTCATTCTAAACGTTCACAAATCTTTTCTTTCAATTTTCTTATATTGTTATGTCAATTTCAGGTGATTTTGGCCTTGCAAAAATATTGACTTCGGATGATCTTGCTTCCTCTGTATGTATAATGGCTATAGCACGGCCTAATTTTTCGTATTTCTTAGTATGATTAATCACTTCCTCCGTATCTGCTCTGCTTGTAGGTGGTGGGTACTCCAAGTTACATGTGCCCGGAGCTTCTTGCCGATATACCTTATGGCTCCAAATCAGATATCTGGTCTTTGGGTAACAGTTTGACCTCGTCCATCTAACTAGCTTCGGTTACTTTCTTTTTCCAAATATTAACATAATCTTGACATGTCTTCTCCAGGCTGCTGTATATATGAAATGACTGCTCATAAACCTGCATTTAAAGCCTTTGTAAGTCTAGCTTGTCATCTGTAACTTAAGGTTAGATTTTTGTCAAGGGAAACTTGCAGCATTGGTCCCCAACCTATTGCCCTAGTACCAAGTTGGTTCCAACCTCTGAAAAGGAGCAAGTTAATGCGCAATCTTTAATGTTAGTTGCACAATTAGACAGATTCTGTTCAATCTCAATTAAATTGCCACGTGGCCCTCGTTGAAACATGTCTCACTTCAATTTTGTGGCAGCGGTCCGAGTTGAGAAGCAAAATATAGTTTTAGAAAACATTCGAGGGTCAACTGATGACTACCACAGATTTAGATAGTTTCCACATTGAGGATTAATTGTGCGACTAGAATGAAAGGTTGATGAGAGACTAACTTGCTACTTAGACAATAGGTTGGAGACAAATCTGTCCGAGTAGACCTTTTATCTATTAGAAGCTTGTATATATGCATGGTAGTTTTTAGGTCTAAATGTTTTCATTCTAGCACATGGATGCAAATATTTGTCTCACATTAATGTTTATCTTATAAACATTTTGAGAACTCTTTGACTAGTGCAGAAGAATGCATCTTACCTTACAGTAGGCTTTCCTATAGTAATACATATTTCGAAGGCTTTATATCCTCACATACTAAGCCTATATTTGGGTTTCCTTACAAGTTACTTATAATTTCTAGTCAAAGTCAAACTTTAAGTTTTAACCACACATTCACAACTACTACACACTTATTATTCACACATTTCGTAGGACTCAATTATTTTTTCATTTTAAGTGTATTATAAGTAGCTTATTAGGAAACGCAGGCACATGCTATATAAGACCTATGCAAAGATCTAAACTTACTATCAGTTTGCTTTTTCTCATGGAAATCCTAGCAGTTTGAGTCGAGCTGATAAGTCTCTTGTATCAAGATTCAAGTGATTAGTAGTTTGTCTTGTTTAGTACTGCTTGTTACTAATTTCAAATCTTTGCTTCACGTGCAGGATATACAAGGTCTGATCAACAAAATAAATAAATCAATAGTGTCTCCACTGCCAACTATGTATTCTGGTGCATTGTGAGTTCATAATCTTGTTCACACTACTGAAGATTGCAATTAATTTTCATGCATTTCACTTTTGGCATGTTTGGTAGCGATAATTGGAGAGCAAAGAATAGTATTAAGGAAGAAAAAGAAATTAAAGTCTTGTTGGCCAATATTGTGTACAAAGCATGTGCTTTTGTGTTCTTTATTGATACAAGCACCCTATTTAGCCCATGTACAGTGCTCATTTTTTAAAACTCATTTTCTACTAACTCATTTTCAACCACACATTCTCTCAATAAAATAATTTTACACTTACTTTTTAACCGTACATTATCCAAAAAATCACTTTTCACAAAATCTATTCTCAAAAAATCTACATCAAACAAGCCCTTAATTATCTGACCTTTTTTTTCACATCTTTTTTCTAGTCGGGGGCTCATAAAGAGTATGCTGAGAAAAAATCCAGAACATAGACCAAGTGTAAGTACATTATCTCTTTCTTTTTCTCACAATAGAACTGCCATTATTTCAAAACATTCTTGATTCTACGAGGAAGGCTTAAGCTACGCATTTCTTGTTTAATTATATAGAATTATATTTTGCGGACATTGCTGAATCTAATTAATCATATTTATCTGTCACTTACGCAATTGTAAGTTGTGAACATGGCAGCATGTTTGGCTAAGCTTAAAAGGATTACTCATTAGTAAATTTACTTATAAGTAAATAAGAAGTCTACAAATAAACAATATTTTTTATTGGTCAGAGTTTATTTATTTTAGACCAAGTTAAGATTACTTTATCCTAACGTGTATGAAAACAAAAAGTAACTTAAACTTTTTGGAAAGCTTAACCTAAGATTCGTCAAGTAATTTATCAGCTTTGGATTCCTTAATTCTAGCAAATACTTTCTGGTTGAGAAATCTTAAAACCTTAATTTTTTGCTTCCAGGCTGCAGGTTTGCTCAAGCATCCGCATCTTCGACCCTACATCCTGAATATCCATCTTAAGTCTAATATCCCTAGGCACCATACATTCCCCGTCCAATCATCTGATGCCAATAATGTGAAGAAAACAAGATTCATCGAGCCCAAAGCTGTTCCCGTGCTTACTGATGGAGATAAAAAAGAGAAAATGCAATCATTTGGCAACAATAGGGCCTTGAATCCTAGTATATCAGGGAATGAACTGGATTCTCCATGTTCTTCTCTGAGAGCGCGAAATTTTTCGAGCCATTTGAATCGAAGTTTCTCAGAATTGTCTATTGCTAGTGTCAATGAATTTACTGGTGTGAAGAAGTCAGTAACTACTAAATTATCAACTGCTGTCAAAAGTACAAGAGTGAATTCAGCAAAGGCTTCTGCCACTCCAAGAAAGCAGATAACTCCATCGAAGATATCCAACTGTGGTTCAACTCGTGAATTGGTTTGTTATATTAAATTCATTCAATTACTATTATCCTTTAATACTGGACCCTGGATAAAGCAATAGAAACTAGTGAGAAAATACTCTATCAGAGACCTTATATTTTGATGCTGAAATTGTATGGACTAATATTACTTCTGCATGCATATGCAGCTTCCAGTGTCACATACTCCAGCTAGAAAACCGTCCCAATCAACTCGCAGAGCATCACTTCCATTGTCAACAGGGACACCTTACAAACACACAGCTGGTTTCCTTCGCAGTGTGGAGTCCCCAGATGTCTCTGTCAACGCTCCTCTAATAGACAAAATGAGCGTGGAGTCCCCAGATGTCTCTGTCAACGCTCCTCTAATAGACAAAATGGTCGAGTTTCCTTTGGCTTCGTCTGAAGATATTATACTCCCTATCCGCCGAGCTTCGTCAACATCTGCTCAGTTCTCTTCTACCTCACCATACAGTGGTGATCGTTCTATCACAAAAGACAAATGTACGGTCCAGATACTTGATAGAGTTTTTGTCAGGCCACACACTGCCGGGGCTGGCCCTGCTTATGGGGTTCCACAAAATGGAAGCGTTTGTTCAGAGCACAACCCAACAAGTGGTGGTTCCATCCGTTCTTCTTCAGATTCTCGGCAGCGCAAGTTTGACACCTCGTCGTACCTGCAGCGTGCCAACGCCTTAGAAGGATTGCTTGAGTTCAGTGCGCAACTCTTGCAGCAAGAACGCTTTGACGAACTTACAGTGCTGCTGAAGCCATTTGGACCCGAAAAGGTTTCTCCTAGAGAAACTGCGATTTGGCTGACAAAGAGCATAAAAGAGAATGTCGCATGATAACAACCAGGTACCATCTGCCGTTTCCTTGATTTTATCATCTCATATTAAGTGGATGAAATATTGCTGATATTCAGAATGCTGATGCTGGTCGATTTTGTATTTTTCCTCGTCGACTGGAAACATGTACGAATAGCTTTTTCATGAAAAGTAGAACAAGAACATTGCTTTGCTGTTACTGAAACAGGAAACCTCAGTTAACCAGAAGTAAATTATGATGATAGATGTAATAATTCTCTGAAAAAAATCACGGTATATGTTTCGCACGGTTTGTCGCTAACAATTAAAAAAGGGATCAGACGATTGTGTAAGGAACGGATCTCTTGAGACAAAGTCCCAAAAAAGGGTGTTTATTGATTGAAGACTACAATAGGAGATAAACATGATGCCTCCAAGGGGTGTAAGCACACGAGTACAATGGTGTTTATTGATTGAAGACTACAATTGGAGATAAACAGGATGCCTCCAAGGGGCGCAAGCACACGAGTACAAGAAAAGGATGAATTAAAGTTAATCTAAGAAAAGTAAATTACATATTCTCTGTTTGAGAGTGTTTGATTCCGGGATCTTGCTTCTATGTCTTCTCTTTCTTTTTATACTTCCTTGATAATTTCTTGGTGACTAACCGCTTGGAACTGCTTGATTGCCCCATAATGACCAACTCACTTTCTTCATGATGACCAACTTGTGGCGGAACTGCCATCTCATAAATGCTGCCATTACTCTTGCCATTTAACTGCTCACTACTAGAATTCTTGGATCGTGGGGTGTGATAAGTTCGCTTAAACTGCTCGAAACCACTGTTTCAGATAACAACAAGACGTTATCTTTACTAGGAGCCTGGACGACTCAACAATTTGGGCGATGATGAGTGTANGATAACAACAAGACGTTATCTTTACTAGGATCTTGGGCGACTTCAACAATTTGGGCGATGATGAGTCCATCGCTCCGGGCGACTGCAAGACACTCTATTCGCTCAAATTATGGGCGTCTTTCAAGCTTGAGCGATGATGCTACCGTGTTTGCGGGCTTTCACCGCATTCATTAATGATCCTATTTGAGCCTTCATCTTGGACTTTCCAATTGGGCTTCACTCTTTGGGCCATTTAATTTGGATTGCACTTTTAGTGTGTCAACAGTATAGTTCTCAGTAAGAAAGCATTGTTACCATTGCTTGCTCTGAAGGTCTTTGTCCCCCTGTACCTTATTTCGACTTTCTTGATTGAAGTAATCTAGCGGTTCAGTTTCATGTTTTGATTGGACAAAGTTTTTCAATTAGAATCAAATTAAAGAGTAATTATTCCATTAAACAAAATAGAAGCAAATTTATTTGATTGACACTAAAACATGTTTGGAAAGTATTTACAAACCATTTTAAATTATAAATAGAAAAAAATGAGCGTTGAAAAGGTGAATAATATTTGTAGATCCTGTGAAATGTGTGGATAAAAAATATTTGTAGATCCTATGAAATGTGTGGATAAAATGTCAAAGTTCCAAATATAAGGAGAGAGAAAAATCTAATAAATCTCCATCCGGCCCGAGGAAACCTTTGCACGCTTCTGTTACCTTTGGGAGGCCTACGCCCCATTGATTCGTAAGTCTCCTCACTACATTGAGAATGCATTGAACACGTTTGTCA